>CANSZD010002639.1:292500-339031 GCA_947648045.1 Beta corolliflora
GGAGTATAAAACTTAGAGAATTATCAAAGCATTATCGCCCGTGTGATAACATATCGACTTATTCAGAATTTTGCAGCGAAAATAATAAATAACTTTGAAAACAATAACTTAGTCAACCATAAGTCAACTACAAAACCAAACCAAAAGCCAAACCAACATAAAGTTAAATACTCAAACCATAATCAAAAGTTAACTAAAAAGTATTAAGCTAACACAAGCTCTCCACGAATCCCGAACTCATGATGCATCATCTTCAAACCTGAAATGGACGATGCACTATTGATCCTGAGAGACTGCTCACCAAATGGGTCATTACAGGATCAATAAGGCACATCCATGATCGATATCCACACAAAAGGACGTTACCAGCAAAGCTGAGTACTACATAATAAATAAATATAAAACCTAACATGATACTAATAACATCAAAGCAAAGTTAAAAAATAATATAATAACATGACAAACTAACTTTACTGAACTTGACTCCACAACCAATAAGTTAATTAAATTTAGATTGAATAGGCAATCGAAAGAGTTGTCCAAAGCAAACTAGTCTTCAATTTAGAAGACGAAGTACAGGCGAGACTCCGTACTCCCATGACCAACAATATGGAGGTACTAATTAAATAAAATAGGACACGGTGATCAATCCGGTCCCAAGAAAAGCCATGGGCTACCACTTACTCCAACTCATACTAGTCCAACACTTCACACGTGCACAAGTCTAAAGCTTATTGCTATTCACTTTCTACTTTAAGTGATTAATAAATTATTTACTTGTTATGACTCACAAAGTAAGACAAACAATATAATCCAAGGATACATCCATTATTTGTTCCATAACCATTATTTATTTGTTGATAACAATCAACCAACCTTTCATAGGTGAATAACCAACTTACCAAATAAGGCCCTCGGTCCTCGTAAAGTATTTAAAAAAATTTCAAAGGGAACAAAATGATCCAATACATGATCCAATAACAACATAATTATTAATCCCTCATGTGAATTAATAAAATAAAGTTCCCAATCCCATATGCTTGCATCAATCGTCCATACAAACATAATACAACTAACATAAGCAATATGCTTCACACAACGGCATAAAACATGTAATTCTAATTGTATATAAATCACTTATAAACTATAAATTGTTCCCTATACATGATACTACATCAATCCTAATCTTAGGACATGATACTAGTCTACCAACACATAGGTGTGTACATACCTTGTGTAGACAATATGCGAGGCCACTTTAACAACCTTAGAAGTCGCCTAAAGAGAATTCTCCGCCTACCAAATATCAATACAACCACTAATCAATACTCAAATAAAATTCCAGCAACTTTAAAATATTTTAAACCCTCTTCAAAAGTGTTTAAAATCCTTTTTACTCATTAAAATTTCAACTATTAAGGTCTCCTAGTATAGTACTACCATACTAGTCATTAAAACCTTAAAAATCCATACTTTGACAATTAAAACTCCATCATAAGCATACTAATAAAAATTCCAGCAACTTATAATATGTTTAAGACCCTTTAAAACATACTTAAACATAATCATAAACATAAGAGTATTCAATTTTCATAAACTATAATATAGTACTACAATTTCAAACTCATAAAACCCTAAAAATCCATGCTTTGATGCTTAAAACTCTAGTTTAAACATAATTAATAAATCTGAAATTTAATTACTTTATTATGCAAATTATATAATCTGAAATTTATATTTAAATCATCAAAACTACAAACTTTAATCATGAAAATATTAAATCAATCCTTAAAACATAAACTTAACATTAAATAAAATAGAGGAGGAAGAAAATAAACCAAAGAGAGGAAGGCGGTGCTGCCGAATAAAGAAGAGGAAAACCGAAGGGGGAGGGCCGAGTGAGGAGAGAGAAAAGAAAAGAGAGGAGAGAAAATTTAGGGTGAGTGATTAATGTGTGGGAATTTTGGATTTTGTTGGGTTTATATATGTAACCCTTTGTGGGCTTAGGGAAATGTGTTTGGGCTTTTAATAATCATTTAATGATTTGGTGCTTGAGTTGAGTTGGGTTCCTCTAACCCATTTTAAAATCTTTTACACTATAACTCAAAATAATTAAACTATTAAAAAAATTCAAAGTATGACTAAATAAAATATTTGATTATTTAAAATCATTAAATAATCCCTTTGACTTCTAAATAGTCAACTCTTTAAGAAATTAATTATTTCAATACTAAAATATATATATATAAATATACATTAAAATATATTTATAAAATTCATAGTGCTGTTGTTCTGAAACATCTTAATGAAGCATCAGTAAGTTCTTCCATAACACCTGATTAGATGGTGGGACTCATCCACGGTATTGATCGATCCCTCATGTTCACGAACAATGATCTCTTTGAGAATATCATTCATAATAATTCACTGCACATCACGGTACGCTGCAATAGAACTTTGTAATAAAGATCATGGCACCGATCAGTGTCGTATCCATATTGGCGGTGATAAATACAATGCTTGCTCATGTCTGTCCCAGGACGATGCAAAACCGCACACGTATGCTGGGACTTGGATGATGCCTTGACTCTTAAGAGGATCACATACCACACTCTTTGGCTCGCATCAGAATTTCCCCTTTGTCGTTTTTCTTGCAGTTTCAAAGCATCAATGTCGAAGCCAAGTCAAGTGTATTTGATGGCAATCATATGACAATAGTAGAAATCATTCAGATTTTGTAGCAATATGACTTTTGATTGAATTTCTTTGACTTGTTTTTTTTTTCAAAAGACTCAGACTTTTATTATTAGTCTCATTTTTTTTAAGGACGGGACGAGAAAACATTTTTTTCAAAATCTATTTGGTATTATCCTTCCCTTTCCTACTGCTAGAAAAAGAGAAGAGATATATGACGAGGCTTATGTCCTCATTTGGGAAAATTATTATGCCCAGATAGCATTCTTTCTTCTTATTATCCGCATATGCTAACCACCTTCAAATGCTTTGGTGATGCAACTTTCTGAAACTACAAAGGAAAATGTCAGATATAAGGGGCCGAACCCAAAGACTGCCTATGTATCTCCATAGGTAGATTTTGAGATCATGAAAAGAAGTTCTTCTTTGTGTGTGTGTGTGTGTGTTTTTTTTGCAAGCAGCACTCAAAATGAGTTGCCTACGTACCTCTTTTAGTAAATTACAGAGTAAAGAAAGTTTAAAACATATGCATACAACATTAGTTTTTTTAGGGCTCAAGCTAACGTAGCTCTGCCTACAAAGTAAGATATGAAAGCGATAGCTAAATCAGGTTCCTCGTGAACTTTCAAGAGTTCAGTTTGATGGGCGCCAGACCATATATTCTCTTGTCTAAAGACGCCTATTCCACATTTCCTCTCTTTTCTGGACATATGTATGGTTGTTTTCTCGATTAATGAGCCATGATGCCCACGCCTTGCGTACTAGCATGCAAGATGCTCTTGTATCATAATCAATTTCATCGATAAAGATATACGGTTACATGATCGATTGAAGAGAAGCGACCTTGTGTGCTGGAATTTATATTTCATTGCATTGGACAGTCCAGGTTTCTTGGTAAAGCCAATGAAACTTCTTCTCGACTCTCTCAACCTCCCTCATATGTGGCTTCCAGTTTGGTTGATCACGCTCTTTTTCAGGAATAAGCCAGTAGAAATAGTATTTAGCCAACTTCAAAGGTGGTATGATTGACATCTCCTCCGTATCGCTATCCCTGTTCTCATTATGATTCAGGTAAAATAATTGAGATATACGGGTTGTTTTTTTTTTTGCATTACAGCTCCCATTTCTATGTCACTAGGGTTTACCATCTTCATTTTTTAATGAAATGTCGAGACAAGTGCCCGGTTCTCATGGAGCCATGGACGTCCCAATAATAGCATGAAAGGAGCTTCACAATCAACTATCATGAACTTAACCTCTTGTATGATTGGTCCAACTTGTAGGATCATGGTCATAGATCTAATCATTTCCCGCACCGTTCCATCATATGATGTTATGGTCCCAACGGGAGTGTCTCCTTGGTAATAAGGATATCCCAGCTAGTTGAGAGTACTAAGGGGACAAATGTTGGTAGAGGCCCCATTGTTAACTAATACTCCTTTGATGTGATTGACACCGTAATCAACATCAATATAAAGGGCGTTGTTATGCAGTAGGTTGTCAGGAAGATATTTGTCGGTGAAAGTTATAGCATTAACTGGTTCAGCATATTTTAGATTGAGGGACCCCATTGGCATATTCTTAGCACAACTATCCGCGTAGGCAACCAACTAATCTATTGTCATCTGGATATTGTAAAGTGGTTCTGCACTCTATCCCTGGGGGAATGAAGGGACATTTTCTCCCAACATATGTGAGTTTAGAGAACTCCCCGGATGAGCTACTTCATTCTCTAGTGTTATTGTTTGGGGTTCAGAAACAACATCTCTCGGTTTCACCGGGTCTCCGCGGATCATTACCACCCCAAATGTCATTGGACATTTGACTCTTTGATTTAGTGTAGAAGTGATGACTCTATTTGCATGGAGCCATGGTCTCCCCAGTCACACATGAAATGATATCAAGGCTTCGATGCCACAAAATCCGCATCACAAATTAGATCTTTGTATCCAGTTGCAGGCTGATTATTTCGGTTGTCTTTCCCGAGGTGTTGTCATATGCACCTAGAACTTTGTTAGTAGCCCTCAATGATGTAATTGTATCCCAATTCATAGAGTGTTCCTTTGGGGCATATGTTAAATACCGACCCATCATCTACCATGATAATACATTTCAAGGTGGTATAAAAATCTTGGCGGGGATTTACCTCTTTGGGAAGATCATCCTTAGTGAAAGTCAACATTGGAGGCATCCATGATGAAGGGATACGAATTTTGCCATCTTTTATTAATTGGTGAATAGCATGCCGAAGATCGATACACCTATATGTCTCATGGTCGTACGGATGACAAAAATTGCAATAAAGGCTCATGTCAACTCCCGGAGGTGGTAAAGCATAAGAGTGATGTTTTGGCTCCAATAGATATTCCCCTTTCCGGCGATAATACATAGTTCCCAAAGGTTCCTCCATGTCAAAATAGATTTGACCGGTAGACCTCCAGCGGCTTTTACCCTTAGCAGAAGTTTCGGATTGATTTTTCTTTCTCCAGTGAGACATTGGGAAACAATGAAGGCTTTAGTTGTCGTTTGGGATTTGAATGATGTGAAGTACTTAAAATACATGCACTAACAATATCAGTAACAGAATATTGAATCGTTTCTCTTATATATGTTTCTTAGCAGTAAATGGAAGAATATCTCTCTTTTAAAAAAAAAGAAAACTAAAAAAATGGTTATCTTTTTTTGTTCTTTTATATATTTTGTCTTATTTTTTAAGATTGTAATTCTCGTGTTTTAAACTATATAACTTCAACCACACTTTAGTTCTTGAACATGACAAGTTATAAACTCGTGATTATGACTCTTTTCATCTTTTATTTTTTGTTATTTTGGGATAATACTTTCAATACAAGATTTTTTTATTTTAATTTTTTTGACAAGAAATGAATTTGAACAAAAAGAGTTGTGAAGAAGATGTGAAAATGCATCAACATATATATTTTTTTTACATGACACTTATGACAAATAAATAACAAATTTGTACATATTTCAATGATCATTTCGGCAGCAATTCAGCTGCCATTAATGATTATTGAATATTAAGCGACTGAAAACGAACAGAGAAATTTTGAAATTATTTCACATCATTCAATAACTGAAACAATAAAGGACATTGGTCCATTGATCCTTGTGTCCTAGAGTCGACTAAAAGGAGATTCATTTAAGGAGATATTAAATTAAAGTGACCTCGAGTCACTTCCATTGTGGCCATCGAGGGTAGACGCTCCTGACATAGCCGGTCGCAATAGTTTGCAGATGCATGTTTTACTTCCTTAATTCATTAATTTGTCATTCTAAAATTCCGACCCTCGCCAATAAGCAGAGGTATCCGACCTAATAAAAAAATGGTTAAAAGAAAGTGCACGTGTATGGATCGATAAACAACTAAGCACACATAATTTTCACATAAGCATGTTATATACAAAAATAAATTGTGAATAGCCATATTTAACTTTTAATTATATACACATGGAAAATAATGCATTTTTCAGGTTTAAACCTCTTATACATTAAATAGAAGTACATCCCCAACGAAGTCGCCAGCCTGTGGTACCCGATTTTTACTGTCTTAATTAACGGTTTGAATCCCACATAAGTCTATCATTCGACGATGATTTTTATTGAAAATTTTGAAGTCGTCACCCTATTGATATCTGAATAGGGACGAATTTATTTAAATAAATCATTTCAAAATCAATTTAAAGAAATATCATTTTATACAATGATGACTTCATATGGAAAAGGTTTTTTGAAAATTGGTCTTATACCATGAGATTGGGTTCGGAATTTAGGTTAATAGGTGCGAACGTTTCAAACTCGTCTCCTCTTCCGTTCTAAAGAACTGGCTCTTAGTCTCTTACTAAATACGTTATTTTCCATTTAAAGTAGTCATTGTTATTCAAAGAAAGAAAAATACATAAGTTGCACATATAAACATCAATCATTTTTATTTAAGAGGATAAATATATCATTTATACATGGTAGGTTTGAGCACTGAAGTTGCACTACGTACCAATCATTGCATGATTGGAATCCATTCATGGATCTAAACCATCGTAGTTCAATCTTGCGTCTCACCCTAAATGGCCAATTTCATTGGGGATGAAAAGAAAATGAGGGAAAATAGATTACAAATAACACATCTATAGTGTTAAACAAATCTATTTAAAATAAGGTAACTACTCCAATTAGTGATATCAAATGGGTTTGATATAATCACTTCAATTAGTGATTAAATAGGAATTAGGTTGAGATCATCACTCCAATTAGTGATCAAAAGAAGGTTAAAGTAATCACTCCAATTAGTGATTAAATAAGTTGGGATAATCACTCCAATTAGTGATTAAACAAAGGTTAAGATAATCACTCTAATTAGTGAATACATGAATTAAGGTTAAGGTAATCACTCACATTAGTAATACCAAATAAGAGATTAAGATAATCACTTTAACTAGTGATTAAATAGGAAGATTAAGGTTAAGGTAATCACTCTAATTAGTGATACCAAACAAGGATTATGATGAGGTAATCACACTCATTAGTGATACCAAATAAAGGAGTAAGATATTTACTCTAATTAGTGATTAAATAAGGGTTATGGTAATCACTCTAATTAGCAATTAAATAAATTAAGTTTGAGGTAATCACTCCTATTAGTGATACTAAATAAGGGATTAAGATAATCACTCCAATTAGTGATCAAATAAGGATTATGGTAATCACTCCAATTAGTGATATCAAATTAGGATTAAAATAATCACTCAAATTAGTGACTAAATAAGGGTTCTACAAGAGATTATAAAATGAGAGATTCACTTCCTAATTGAAGGCTTTTGTATTGATCATAAATAATCTTATTTCAAGATTGTTAATTCATTTTGAGTAAGAGGGTCAATATGAAATGGAGTTTGGAGATTATGTGTTTGGCTTAGTGGAATTTGACCATTTATAATGAGGCACGTGGAATGGCCTGAAAAGAATTATGAGATCATAATTACTTATCTGATTATGTTAAATTATATAATTGATCCATTTGAAGATTATGGAGAACAATTTAAAATGTAAGATGGATCATCATACAATTTAACTTAGCTAGATTTGTAATTTTTCCTCTTAATTGAGATTAGGTTATTTCATTTATATACTATGATATATTGGGCCCAACATGCAATACTTACAATATTGGTTGCTCATTTTATTCAAAAAGAATGACTTGTGGGATTATTTATGAAAATCATGCATAACCATCTCCATATTTTTCATTAACTGAGTGATGTAATAACTATTTACAGAAAAGGCTATTATTACAATAATATGTACAAAATCTATGATCTATACAAATCTTCAATCTTTATTTTCACCATGGTACTCCTTGATTTTCATCTTCTTGGATGGGATTTGGAATTAAAGTTTATCTATAAACTTAAAAAAATTAGAGATTAATCAACCTTTTTGATTTAATTTTTTATGATGATGAGTTTTGTTAGCTTTTATTTATGTAATAAAATGAGTAATTTTAAAAGAAACTTAAAACTTAATGATTTATAACTATCTTTTTCGTATGAAAAGAAAATGTTTTTATGAAATTCAGTTAAACACTTTATTTGAATTTTTCAGATAACTTTTTGTTCTGCCAGTTACTTGAAAATTCCATAACTTTCTGAAAAAAGCGTGAAATTAAATATGCGTATCCCTATAGACAGGTCTACAAGTATTTATGTTGTGTCAAAATTTTGACAAGTTTTCAGTAATAACTCAAATTATTGTAATTTTTATTCCAAAATGGGTCGAAAAAGGACCTTTATCCCACATACTACCTCCGTTTCGCAATAAGTGAAACACTTCCCTTATTTGGAATAGTTACAATAAGTGCAACCAAGCTCTAAATGGTAAAAAAAGTTCACTCTTTTTACAAATATGCCACCAAAAAGTAAGAGGGAACCACAACTTTTTTTCATCACTCTACTTTATTGTGGTCCCAACTTTCTCTCTCTACATTCCTTGATAACTCCCCACTTTCTCTATGTTTCACTCAATGTGAAACGGAGGAAGTATTAATTAAAACTTAATGAACTGAGTTTGATTTGAACTTTTGCATGAGCACTCTAGACACATTGAAAGACTAGAATGAAGATTTTCATGGCAATATCTTTAAGACCCTTTTCATTTATTTTCTTGACTGAAGAATCAATGTTCTGGAATTTGGTAATTTTCATGATCATTTTTGTAAAAATGAGAAAAAATTGTACAAAATTCATATGACCACAATTTTTTATATTTTTGGAAAACTATTGATGTCTACTTCAACATGCTTCTTTTAGTTTTGGCCAAATGAGTTTAGTTTGAATTCTATAAAAAGAACAAGCTAACATGGCACTTGACAACATCGATTCTTTCAATAATTTTGTATGAATTTTAGATGATTGTAGAAAAATCGTTTTTTAGAAATTCCAAAATCCAGTTGCCCAAAACACCTTGAACTTCACAGTAAAAATATTACATCTTATGAAATATTTACATAGTACAAACTACAAGTGAAATATAGTATGAAATTAAAACTGACTACATAATTACAGCATCACTTTTGTTTTTATGGAGATGCTTATGTCAATTCAAGTTAGTATTTTAAAAAATAGGATTTTTCGGTGATTAATAAGAATTTGATTAAGAAAAACAATTAATTACATATTTATTAAGAGTCTCCCTACTAGATTTAACTGTCCAGGTGGGGTGATTTCAAGGTTGGGAACCCATTGAGACGTCCACATACTGAAATCACTCCAAAATTATTAAATAAACTGAAAGAAAAAACAAAGAAAAGGAGTTAGTTAATGATTAAAGAAGATAATCAAAAATAAAAAGGAGCAAGATTTTACCTTACTAGCTCAATGGTGCAATTCCTTTGCATATGTTTCGATTTTGTTTTCCTATTTTCTGAGTGATTTTCTAAGTGCACTTAGTTACTAACTTGAAATTTTTTTGTGTTTTTGATGAACTTCTTTACTTCTACTGGTCCAGGAGTAGATGATGTTCAATTGTTGGCTCTTGCGTCGAAAGTACCTCAATTGGAGTTGTGTGGTGTGCATGCTACGTGCTTAGGGTCTAGTTCAAAGGTGTTAGTTTGCATGGTTACTAAGCTTGGAGAGGAAGCAACGTAGGGTGTGTGCATGGAGGCATTCATAGTTCTGTTAGGAATGAGAGTGGCGTGCATATTGGCATGCTTAGTTGAGTTCTATTCAGCCCCGGCCCAAATAATATTGAAGCCCTGTGTTGATGGCGAAAAATAGGCCCCTATAAAATCTATCTTACCGGTTTCTAAATTGTTTCAAAAAATTCTAAGGCACAATTCTTTAAAAAAAATTAGAATGCAGAATAACATATACATTCTCCATCAAACTCCCTCAAAATAACAGAAACCCATATTCAATCACACAAAAGCCCAGATATAAATCACTAAAAACATATAAAAAAATCTCAAACTCAACTGAATTTAGAAGAATCCACATTCTTCAAACACACAAAACCCGGATAGAAATCTCTAAGAATCTTCAACGAGATTATCCAATTTAGAAAAAACCCAGATTGACATAAAGAAATCGATGATGTGATTTTTTTCTCCAACACCAATAAAAACAATAATATTTCAAGGACATTGGTGATGTGTCATGTGATTTTTGATAGCTTCATAGGAGCAGCTTGTAAGTAGTAAGAGGTAAGGAGAAAGATAGAAATAGGTAAGGAAAGAGAAAAAGTTCAGAGCTCTAGGGGGAAAACATAAGGAGAGAGAGAAAGTATTACTGTTATTTGTTTTTTTAGAGAAAGTAGTATAGTACTTTGCACTAAGATGTCTATCAGTACTTTGCACTAAGATGTCTATCAGTACGTTGCACTAAGATGTCTATCAGACTATCTGTACGTTGCACGGCTTGTAATTTGTATTTTTTTAAGATTTGGGGCCTCTCCAAAAATGAGGCCCTATTAAGGGTCCCATTTTGGACATGTTCAGGGTCAGCCCTTGTTCTATTAGGACTCTTAATATCTTATTTGTTTACTTTATATATAGACTAAGTTTTAGTTCGATGGTATTGAATTTAGTTTCATTCGAGTACTTTGAAGTATTCTCTCAAATATGAAATTTGGTGATTAATTTTTTTATGCTTTCAAACTCTTAGTTTAATTCCTTGGTCATTAAATTTTTTATAGGAAACCTAAAATAAGTACTATCCATCACTTGTTCATCCACCACCATCGAAACCTTCCATAAACTCCATTGTTACAACACATATTCCACAACTATATTTGATCTTGATAGATTAAATCTATCATCTTGGTATCATATCTTGTGCAAACATCCAACCATAACTATACAACACTAGTACACATCCATTCATCCATCTTCATCCTTGAAATTTCACGTTTTTGGCCGAAAGAAGGAAACTTCAAGAAACGATTCAAGAACGAATATTTTCTTCAAGATTCCGAAAAGTTTTCAAAGTTCTATCAAAGGTCTTCTCCTTAAGGATTGATTGAGTGAAGAAAAATCATCCAAGATCCATAAGATTCACCAAGAATCAAAAGAACACAAGAAGGCCCGAAGTACACTAAGGTTACTTAGTGCCCACACCAAGCGCATAAACCTAGTTATGTTAAGTTGAAACTAAGTTCTATTTGGTTTACTCATCATGGGGGACGAGTATCCACACCATGAAGAAGATGGTAATAGAGTTCCTAGGGAACTCACATTGGATTAAGCCAACAGCATAAGGAGGGATAGAGAGATTGAAGATTTGCGCCAAAGGCTAGATATGATGGTACAACTTTTGGAGCGTCGACAAAGGTCTCATAGTCCTGTTAGGAGTAGAAGGCCGACTAATCGTTCAAGCTCAAATGAGGAGGAAGAAGAAAGAAGGCCTCCTAGGCCAAGAAATCAAGGAGCTAGGGATGATGATAGGAGATTGAGGTTGGATATGCCGGAGTTTGATGGTGCTATGAAACCCGAGAAGTTTTTGGAGTGGATGCAAAGAATTGAACGAGTCTTTGATTATAAAGACTTTGATGATCGAAAAAGAATCAAGATAGTTGTGCTAAAACTCATTGGTCATGCTAGCTTATGGTTCGAAAACCTTGAAGCCAAGAGGAGGAGAGTAGACAAGGGAAAGTTAGAGTCTTAGGAAGCCTTGAAGGTGCGCTTAAAGAAGAGAGTATTGCCGAGTGATTTCATGCAAGATATGTATTTTAAACTTCAATCTTTGAAGCAATACACATTAACTGTAGAGGAGTACATCACTGAATTTGAGAAACTTACTATGATGTGTGTAATCCCCCGTAAATTTATGAATTTTATAAATATATTTTAATGTATACTTATATATATATTAGTATGTTTTAGTATTTAAACGATTTATTTCTTGAAAGGTTGACTATTTAAAAGTCAAAGGAATTATTTAATGATTTAAAGAAGTCAAATATTTTATTTAGTCATACTTTGAAATATATTTGAATAGCTTAAAATACATTTGGGTTTAACAAAAGGGATTTTAAATTGGGTTAGAGGAACCCAACTACTCAAATCATCAACCATCAAATATTATTTTAGCCCTACCTTTTCCTAAGCCCAAAAGGGGAACCTATATAAACCCCCAAAACCCCAATTTTCCCACACACTTTATTTTCTCTCTCTTCCCTCCTCACTTTTTCGGCCCCCTCTCTCTTTTTCTTCCTCTTTTCTTTTTTCTCTCTTCCTCTCTCTTTCCTTCGGCCCTCCTCCTTCGTGATCGGCCGGCGACCACCACCGCGACCACCATCGATCAGGCAGCAGCAGCCGCCGCCCCTGTGCCGCCGTGTGTCTCCTCCCTCCTCTTCTTTGTTTGGTTATTTTTCTTCCTCCTCAAGTTATTTTCAATGCAAAGTTTATGTTTTTAAGAATTGTTTTAATATGTTTATGTTTAAAGTTATAGTTTAATGATTTAATTATGAATCTAAGATTATGTAGTTTATATAATGAAGTAATTAAATTTCAGATTTACTTATTATGTTTGGATTGAGATTTTAAGTATCAAGGCATGGATTTTTAGGGTTTTATGAGTCGGAAAATCATAGTAGTATATTATAGTTTATGAAATTGAGTATTCTTATGATTTTAACTATGTTTAAATATGTTTAAAAAGGATTTTATTATATTATAAGTTGCTGGAAATTTGAAAAGGATGTTGATAATGATACTAGGAGGTTTTAATAATTAAGTTTTAATGATGATGAAAAGTTTTTAAACACTTTTAAGAAGGGTTTAAAGTATTTTATTATTGCTGAAAATTTATAGAGTATTAATTGGTGGATTATATTGATTATTTTAGGTGGAGAATTCTCTTTAGGCGACTTTTAAGCTTGTGAAAGTGGCCTCTCGATTTGTTTATACAAGGTAAGTACATACCTATGTGTTGATTGGATTAGTATCATGTCCTAAGGATGAGAATTATGTAGTATCATGTATAGGGAACTATTTTTAGTTCATATGTGATTTATATTCAATTGGATTTGCATGTTTTATGCTGTTGTGTGAAGCATGTTGATTATGTTGATGATATTATGTTTGTATGGAAGATTGATGTAAGCATATGGGATTTGGGAACTTTATTTTATTAATTCACATGAGGGATTAATATTTATGTTGGTATTGGATCATGATTGAATCATGTTGTTCCATTTGGATTATTTAATTACTTTATGAGGACCGAGGGCCTTATTTGGTTAGTTGATTTTTATACCTATGAAAGGTTGGTTGGTTGTTGACTTGGTTCAACAAATAAAGGAAGGTTATGGATTAAATGTTGGAATTAATCTTGGGTTGTTAAGTTGATGATCACCTTATCTAATCCTAAGATAAAAATGGAAGTTTATGATTCTTTGATGATTATATCATTTGTCCTACTTGTGAATCATAACAAGTGAATAAATTATTAATCATGTAAAGTGAAACGTGGATAGCAATAGCTTTAGACTTGTGCACATCTGAAGTGTTGGACAAGTATGAGTTGGAGTACATGGTGGTAGCCCATGGCTTTTCTTGGGACCGGATTGATCACCATGTCCTATTTTTATTTTAAAGGTTCCTCGATATCGTAGGTCAGGGGAGTACGGAGTCGCGCCCATACTTCGTCTTCTAGATTGAAGACTGGTTTTGATTCAGACAACTCATTCCATTGACTATTCCATCTAAATTAATTAATATATTAGTTGTGGAGTTTAGTTCAGTAAAAGTAGTCTGCGATGTTATTATATTATTATTTATCCCTGTTGAATATTTACTAGTATCATGTTAGGTTTTGTTTATATATTTATTATGTAGTACTCAACTTTGCTGATTACGTGCTTTGTGTGTATGTGTTGATCATGGCTATGCCTTATTGATCCTGTGATGACCCATTTGGTGAGCAATCTCTGGGGATCAATAGTGCATCGTCCATTACAGGTTTGAAGATTATGACATGGGTTCGGGATTTGGAGAGCTTGTGTTGACTTTCTATTTTATATTTACTTTATACTTTTCATAGTTGACTTTGACTATTGTGGTTGACTTTTACCTTTAAGGTTGACTTTTGACTTTATTTTGGTTTGACTTTTAGAGTTGACTAAGTTTTATTTCTAAAGTTATTTATTACTATTTCCGCTGCAAAATTCTGAATAAGCTGATACGTTATCACACAGGCGATAATACTTTGATAATTCTCTAAGTTTTATATTGAAAAGGTATTTTGGAAAATATAGAATTGTCGAGGTGTTACAATGTGTAATTTAGAGGAGAGAACCGATCAGAAGATAGCTAGATTCATAACGGGACTAGAAAAGAGCGTGGCTAAGAAGGTTGATATTCAGCCTTATTGGTCCTTTGAAGAGGTGTGCAAGGTTGCAATGAAGGTAGAGAAGCATGCTAAGGGGAAAAAGGTTGTGAGTTCTAAACCCTACACTAAAACCTACCCCAAAACCTATGAAGAAAAGGGAGCAGTTCCACCACAAAATTCACACCCAAATTCGACAAGTTTAAGAAGGATGAGATGAAAACTAGTGCCCCTCTTGCTGAAGAGGATAAGTAAATTTGCTTTAAGTGTAAGGGTTATGGACATGTGATCAAAGATCGTCCAAGCAATAAAGTCATGACCTTGAGGGATATTCAGGAGATTGACGAGGAGTATTCTAAGAAAGAGGTGGAGATTGAAGAAGGGGAGGACAATGAAAGAGAAGATGAAGTTTTTGTGGCAAATTCGGAGGAAGAACCGATGATGGAGGGCAAGCAACTCATTGTTAAGAGAGCTCATCACACTAAACCGGTTCCTCTTGATACTCAAAGAGAAAGGATCTTTCTCACAAGGTGCTTAGTGAAGGATCGCCTATGTGATCTTATCATTGACACATGAAGTTGTGCAAATGTTATCTTTACTACTCTCATTAACAAGATGAAGTGGCCAACTACACCTTATCCAAAACCATACAAGTTGCATTAACTTAGTGATGGAAGCGACATTAAGGTAACAAAACAAGCCCTTATTTCGTTTTCTATTGGAAATTTTCAAGATAAAATATTATGTGATGTTTGTAGTCTAGATGCTTGTCACATATTATTGGGTAAACCTTGGCAATTTGATAGATATATATATGTCAAGTTTGATGGGCGAGCTAATGTGTACATAGCAACCATAGGAAGTAAGAAAACAGCACTAAAACCTCTCACAAACACTTTTAAACCTCACCAAAACCTATTTCTGGATGAGAAGCAATTTGATGTGGAGTTTGAGAAAGAGGGCAGGGCGTTTCTTTTACTCTCTAGTGTTGTTAAAGAGGGGGATAAGCCTACTGTGTTGCCTAAGGAGTTAGAGGAGGTTTTAGAGGAGTTTAGGGATGTGTTTCTTGAGGACTTACCACCTGGTTTACCACCAATCAGGGGGATTGAGCATCAAATAGACCTTACCTAACAAAGTTGCTTATAGGTGTAATCCACAAGACACAAAGAAGTTACAACGCCAAATTAAAGAATTAATGGAAAGAGGGTATGTAAGGGAGAGTATGAGTCCTTGTGTAGTCCCAACACTCTTGTTTCCAAAGAAAGTTGGAACTTTGCATATGTGTATTGATTCGAGGACGGTGAACAACATCACTATAAAGTATAGATTTGCAATTCCAAGATTGGATGATATGCTTGATGAATTACATGGTTCCACTGTGTTTTCCAAGATAGATCTTCGAAGTGGGTATCATCAAATAAGGATGATAGAGGGAGATAAGTGGAAAACATCATTCAAGACTAAGCTAGGGCTATATGAGTGGCTTGTGATGCCATTTGGGTTGACTAATGTATCTAGTACATTTATGAGGCTTTATGAACGAGATGTCGAAATCTTTCATTGGTAAGTTTGTGGTGGTCTATTTAGATGACATATTGGTGTATAGTAGGAGTGTGGAGGATCACTTACAACATTTGAGAGCTGTGTTTGGGGTGTTAAGGGAGAAGAAACTCTATGGCAAGTTGGAGAAGTGTTCGTTCCTTGTGCCTATTGCGACTTTTCTAGGTTACATAGTCTCAAGGGATGGGGTATCATTGGACCCTTCCAAGGTAGAAGCTATCTAGACATGGCCAGCTCCAATCAATGTTACTAAAGTTCGTGCTTTCCATGGGTTAGCCTCGTTTTATAGGCGTTTTGTGAAGAACTTAGTAGTGTTATTGCTCCTATGACTGAGTGTATCAAGAACGAAAATTTTGAGCGGAGTTAAGTTGCTCAAGGGGCGTTTGAATCTATGAAGTAGTTGCTAAGTGCTAGACCTATCTTAGCTTTGTCGGATTTCTCATAGCCTTTTGATGTTGAATGTGATGCTAGTGGAGTGGAAATAGGTGTTGTTAGAGGTGGGCATGGGCCGGGCCAGCACGCGGGCCGGCCCGTCCCGTTGTCCGCTCCGTGGGTCGTGGGCCTGCCACGGTCAAGAAATTTTATTTCAGGCCCGCACCGGCACGAGCCCGCCTATATGGCCCATGGGCCGGCCCGCGGGCCGAACGCCCCTTTTCTTTGTTTTTTACTACCAAGAATCCAAAAAAAACAACTTAAAACACGGGTCAGGCCCGCAGGAGGCACGAGCCCGGCCCGCGGGCCGTGGGCCTGGGCCGGGGACAAAATCCGGAAATTTCAGGCCCGGCCCGCCATTCACGGGCTCGGCCCCGGCCCGGCCCGCTATTTCCTCAAGCCCGCGGGTTGAGCCCATGAACAGGCCCGGCCCATGCCCAGGTCTAGGTGTTGTGTTGGTGTATACCAAGCGTCCCATTGCTTACTTTACAAGGGAGATGTAGATTTTCAACCTACCATAGAAGGGTGTTTGAAAGGGGCAATAGGTTCATATGTGTTGCAAGATAGCTTTCTTTTTAAGGGGAATCGTTTATGTATACCTAATTGTTCTATTAGAGAGTTGCTTGTGAGGGAAGCTCATGGAGGGGGATTTTCTGGGCATTTTGGAATGAATAAGACCTTAGCTATGTTGCAAGAACAATTCCATTGGCCGAAGATGCATAGTGATGTGCAAGGGGTCTTAGCTAGGTGTGCGAGTTGTCAAAACGAAAAGAGTATTTTTCATCATGTATTTATACACCTTTGCCAGTTCTGGAGTTTTCATGGGATGATGTGTTTATGGATTTCATAGTGGGGTTGCCTAGAACTCTAAGGGGAAAGGATTCTATAATGGTGGTTGTAGATCGATTCTCTAAGATGTCACATTTCATTTCTTGTCACAAGATTGATGATGCATCCAAGGTGGCCGCTTTGTACTTTCAAGAAGTGGTACAGCTAAATGGTGTTCCGAAGACTATTGTGAGTGATAGGAACACAAAGTTCATGAGCTGTTTCTAGAAGACATTATGGAAGCTACTTGGAACCAAGCTATGTTTTAGTACATCTCATCATCCTCAAATAGATGGCCAAATTGAGGTAACTAATCGAACTCTTGGTGCTTTTCTTAGGGGGTTGGTTAGTAAGAATACTAAAGATTGGGACGTCAAGCTTTCTCATGTTGAGTTTGTTTATAATTGTTCACCTACATAAGCTACTAAACATTCTCCTTTTGGGGTTATTTATGGTGTGAATCCAAGGGCTGCCATTGGATTTGATTCTTATTCCTAAAGGAGAGTATGTTTCATGTTGATGCTAAAGCTAAAGTCGGGGCTATGTTGAAGCTTCATGCTCAGGTACGTGCAAGAATAGAAAAAGTGAGAGAAAAATACAAAGTGTTAGCTAACAAGAACCGAAAACAGCATGTGTATAAGGAAGGTGATTTGGTGTGGTTACATTGAGGAAGGAAAGATTTCCTAACATGCGCAAAAACAAGCTTATGCCACGTTCAGAAGGGCCTTTCATGATCATTGAGAATGTTAATGACAATGCATACAAGCTAGAGTTGCCAGGAGACTATGAGATAAGTACTACTTTCAATATAGGGGACTTGGCGCCATATGTGCATGATGAGAAAGATGCTCAATTGAGGATAATTGTTTTCGAAGAAGGGGAGGATGATCCAGGAGTAGATGATGTTCAATTGTTGGCTCTTGCGCCGAAAGTACCTCAATTGGAGTTGTGTGGTGTGCATGCTACGTGCTTAGGGTTTGCTAGTTCAAAGGTGTTAGTTTGCATGGTTATTAAGGTTGGAGAGGAAGCAACGTAATGCGTGTGCATGGAGGCATTCATAGTTCTGTTAGGAATGAGAGTGGCGTGCATATTGGCATGCTTAGTTGAGTTCTATTAGGACTCGTAATATCTTATTTGTTTTAGAAGTTCTGTTGACAAGTTTTTACTATTCTGCTTGGAATAGGTTTTTCTTGGTTTGAGCACGTTTAGGACTCTTTTATGTTTATCTTGTTATTTCTTTAAGAGTTTTAGTAAAAAAATGACTTAGGGACTTGTCCTAAGCGTAGTAGGAGTTTGTTTTACTTTATATATAGACTAAGTTTTTAGTTCGAACTTAGTTAATTAAATGTTATTGAATTTTGTTTCATTCGAGTACTTTGAAGTATCCTCTCAAATCTGAAAGTTAGTGATTAATTTTTTTATGCTTTCAAACACTTAGTTTAATTCCTTGGTGATTAATTTTTATAGGAAACCTAAACTAAGTACTATCCATGCATCACTTGTTCATCCACAACCATCGAAACCTTCCATAAACTCCATTGTTACAACACGTATTCCTCAACTATATTTGATATTGATAGATTAAATATATCATCTACATACTAATTTCTCTTTTTTGTTTAACTTTATTTTAAATATTAAGAAAAAAATTCTCTTTTCAATGCTTTCTTTTTCTCTTGTATGAGGTTTTGTGTGAAAGAAATGTGGTGAATTCAAGTGTTTATCAAGTGGTGTATGATGAGGGGTATTTATAGGGGAAGTGAAGTGATGAATAAGGGTTTCAAGAGGACATAAAATCATATTTTCACCAAAAAATCTAATTTTCACCAAAAAATCTAATTTTCATCTACTTACATCATTATATTTTTTGGGAAACCCAAATATTGTTATTCTCTTTTTAATTTGATTTTGCTTTTACACTAAAAAAAAAGAATATGATTTTTTCAGCCTTATATTCACTTCCTACGTAGCTTAGATATCCCCTAAACATGAAATATCATCGAAAAATGTGCATGGGTGCTAACTGGGCTTGTAATGTGACGTGCAACACCACTATGTGGGACGCACAACCCATGTGTGGCACTGCTCCAGGCGCAACTCCAAAATCTGCCGAAAAAAGCAAATCCTTTGTCCATCTAATCAAACTTATACAACAAAAAGCAAAGTACTTAATGATCAATAAAACTGATTAAATTTCCGACAACAACACGCGACTTATTGTCTGTCTTTCAAATGATTAAACTTAAAACACTTAACACAAATTATACTCGTTAAATTAATAAAACACAAGCGTGATTTTATGACACAATGTTTTATCAAAATCTCTTAGGTAGCGTTTGGGAACCCGAATTTCATCTCAATTTTAGTATTTCAATTTTAGAAATTGAAATCATGCATTTGAATTCCAATTTCAATTCCAATTCCTCAAACTCGTTTGGAAAACATGGGAATTGAATTCCAAATCCAATTCCTCAAACTCATTTGGCAAACACGGGAATTGAATTTCAATTTGGTCGTGGGGTGGGGTCGACAGCGGAAGGGGGGAGGGGAGGGAATAATGGGGAACTTAGAGGAGAGAGAGAATAGAATGGGAGAGAAATTGAAGTGAGAGGGGAAGGGGGTGAGATTTATACAATGTGTTTTTAACTTGGGATGAAATTGTATTGGAATTGGCCCAATTCCAAATCCAATTCAATTGAGTACCCAAACAAGTGAATTGGAACAATTCTACCATTTCAAATGAAATGATGGATCCCAAACAGACCCTTAATTTAATTATTGATTATGACTTCCGAAATCCTAATCTCATAGACAAAAATTCATGGCTTAAAAAGCAAAATTGTATGATCAAGGCAAAAAGGGAAAATCGTCTGCCGAAACAAAACTTATGTTATGACGCAGAACGTGCTCTTTGATAGGGCGCACGCTCTACGATGTATGATTGTTTCATTGTTTTCGGAAAAAAAAATTAATCTTAACAGGGGGTTTAAAACTTGGTGTCTACAGCATTCGGGTGCACTTGACACATCCGACTGCGCTTCGCGCAATCGCAAATCTAACTAGATTTTAACTATTTATCCAATCCTTAAAAGATTTTGTTTATCTTGGACTAAATAAGATTTTTCCGATTCAGAAAATAGTTCTCTTAACGAACAAAAATTTGATTTTCATAATACCTTTTGAAATATTTTTGTCACATTAAACCAAAATATTTTTGTCACATTAAACCTTTGGCCGGAAAAAGACCCTTGACCATCCCAGCCCCACCCACGAAACCACCCCCCACCCCCACGAAATCAGCCCCCTCGCTTTCCCCCACCCTCGAAACCACCGCTTTCTTCCCCGCACCCTCAAAACCACTCCCTCCCTCCCATTCTCCCACCTCAAAACGACCCCCGACCTCTCCCTCCACCCTCAACCGTGCCCCTCAAACCCTAAATCCCCACCCGAACAAACCTAAACGACTAAACCCTAACGAAGAAAAAGGAAGGGGTGGTTTCGGTGTGGGGGGGAAGTGAGGGTTGGTGGTTTTGAGGGTGGGGGGAAGAAAGCGGTGGTTTCGAGGGTGGGGGAAAGCGAGAGGGCTGATTTCGTGGGGTGGGGTAGTGGTTTCGTGGGTGGGGCTGGGATGGTCAACGCCTAAAAACTAAGTCAATGGTTTTTTTCCGGCCAAAGGTTTAATGTGACAAAAATATTTTGGTTTAAGGTTTGTCTTGACAAAAAAAAAATTAAAAGGTTGTTTCTGACAAAAAGTGTCTTATAAAAGGTTGTTTCTGACAAAGTTTCCTTAAAATAATTATCAAGAATAATTAATATTTATTAAAAATACAAGTGTGATTATCAGGAATAATTAATTGGACTTCTCGAAAATGAACATTAAAAATACAATTAATTATCATGATTAATTAATTGGGCCTTTAAAACTGGATTTAGATTTTAGAATAAATAAGTAGATTTTATGATTTGAAAATGATTCAGGGCTTAGCTTGTTGGATTGATCTTCCTTTTGACCGGACGAATTAGGACAACGGTTTGTTTCATGATTGGCTACTAAATGGGAAGACACGATTATGTGTCTACAAAAACCCCCACTTTGACTGAAGTTCGTGAAGCCGAAAGTGAAAGTGTCGATAAGGAGATATAAAATTAGTTTATAAACCGCGAGTTTTTGCACAGACAAAGTTTGTCTGCAAGACGATAACTACAATCAATTTGTTTAACCTGCAAAAAGTTGATATAATTAGTTATGCTTAAGGATCATGGATCATGGATCATGGAGCATAAGCAACGCCATAGAGGGTTCATTTTCATCCTCCAAACCCAAAGGTGGTGGTTAGGTGGGGGCTGCCCAATGGCAACGGTGACCTTGACTCAAGTTATGAAAGGGGAGACAATGAGGACATGGGAGGGTAAAGAATGGAGAATGAGAGGAGAAAGAGGGAATGTATTTGGGAATTATAGAATAGTGAAAAATTCTAAGGCGATGAAGAGCAGTCCCTTTTAAAACGCCAGTCAGCCTTTTTAATCACAAAAGTATATACAATATCTATTGAGATTATACAGCTATCTGTTCTGCCCACCATGAACAGATCCAGTATCATTCTTGACTGGATACAACATCGTATTCACAACTCTCAACCCTGATCTTATCTCTCCTTTCCTTAGTCCACGAAATTCTCCAACCAGCGAGCAAACTCACCCTACATTGTGTACCGAAAAGTAAGAAAGTAGAACCACATAACAGAACAGATGCTATCGTAACAGCTAATTAGAATTATTATCAGAAAGAAAACAAGCTGTCATATGGTTTCCAAATTAGTAAGGCCTAAACAATAAACAAAAACCAGTAATAAAAGAAATCTCATGAATCTTAATAAAGTGCACTTGCTACTACTTCGCCACAGATGCCTTGAAGAAGACTCTCATTTCTGCAAGGAGTGTGGAAGGGGGCTCACTCGACTGTAAGTCCAGTACTAATGCCTCAAACTACAGTCTACAGTTCATTTCCATGTACAGCCTAGGGGCTGGCGTGTCGTATGACTGTAGTGCCAACTGACAACTAGGGATGTTAATCGAGTATAGCTACTCGCAAGTAACTCGTACTAGACTCAGTCAAAACTCGGCTCAAATCGAGACCTCAACAAGTCGAGTAGAGCAAAACTCAATTCAACTCAATAGACATGTAAGCAGCTAGAAAATATTTCCTCCGTTTTGAAATAAGTGCAACACTTCTCTCAAAAAGCTCTCACATAAAAGAGAAAAGTGTTTCACTTCTTTCATAATGGAGAAAGTATAAATTAAAGAAGGTGCAATAACAAGCAACGCAGCTTGTGTAAAGAGGAATATATTTTTTTGACGGCGGTATAAAGAGGAATATCGAACATGCTAGCACTGGTTCTGTCCTGCTCAAATTGAAAAATACGTAACGAAGGAGAAAAAAGGAGATAACTGATTGTACCAGCTGAAACGGAATTACCTCTCTGTTTCATTGGTTCTCTTTGCAAGCATGAGTGTTAGGAACACTGGGACAACTGCGGCAGATAAATGCTTCAGAGTGTGCCCACTTACAATATGATGAGTCAACTCATAAATAGGTTTATCTGCTGCTTCTTCTATCTTTGCAAGCAGATAGAAAGCTGCACATACAAAAAGAAAAGCCACAGATAACTCAGGAAAAAGCACGTGATATTATCTATACACGTAACAAAACATCAATATCAAAACCATCATTCTAACACTACAGACCTGCAGCCCAAAGCCAATAAGTGGAATGAGTGTACATGGGGGGCAACAAAATAGCCATCATTGGCAAGGCTATGCAAGGCACAAACTGCACAACTGCATAGGGGCGAAGATCATCAAAAAACCTGAACAGATGTGCGAGTGATGAATGATTAGAATTTTGCAGACTTCTAGAATTCCAAACAAATAAGCCTATGTCTGAAGCAGATACAACTATAAGTCTTTTCGTCAATCCTGAAGAGGGAGAACTGATAGATCAACAATACCTATTGAAGCATAATATCATATAGGAGCAGGGTTAGCCCTGTTTTTTTGGGGTTGCAAGGCTATATCCCTTAAGAGTTCTCATGAGAGGCGCGAAAATGCAAAAAGAAAGCTAGGCCCCAACAATCCAACACTACATATTTCCCCCCGTTCACATGTAAGTGCAACAATTTGATATTCACGTTTACCGATGCACAACTTTGACCATTGACATCTTTATTTGTGTATTAATAAAAATTATATAGGTTGGTACTTTGAAAATACACATTAAGAAAATAACATTCTCTTACATCCTAACCTTAGTTTGTTTCTAATGTTAGTGAAAAAAAGAAGGTATAATTTAGCAAATTGAATAGTGCAAAAGTCAAGCTAATGTACTTATTTGTAAGCAAAGTTCGGCAACTCATTTGTGTAAGGAGGTGTACACATGGCAGGATTTACTTCACATCTTCCACAAGCTTCTCTGAGTAGAAGAGACCAGGTTTAAGGTTACCTGCTGATAGAGTCTTTTTGTTTTCCTTTTTATTTGACCATGCATGCATATATGATGAACGAAATAGCACAAAGAAAATGAAAGAAGTGATTTACAGATTTGAAAGATGGGCTTGCCAGATAGAACTTCTCATCTTCTAAGGCCCCAAACAATTTAAAACAAATATTTGCACAAAACTGCCACGGATCTTTGCTTACCCATTCTAGTCACTTGCAGCATACAAAACACCAAGTACTATTATATTAGTTAATATACTAAAAAAAAAAACTAATAAAAATCACAATATGACCAATGAGAAGCATTTTAGAAAGTGCAACAGTCCTTGAAATTTTAGTAGAAAGAAATTTAATCAGAATCTTTAAAATACAAGGTAATGTAAAGAGTTCAAATTTTGGAAGTCAAACAAATGTAGCCCAAGCATGGAAGATCGTGATGCTAACTCAAAGTCAACTTCTCATGACGAGCCTATCACATTGGTTTCGATCACAATAGGATTCAAGTTGTTTGCTTCTAAGCAAGAGTTTCTCACTTGCACAAACTTTGCTGGTTGAGTAGCCTAGTTATTGTCTCGCTTAGTCCATCTATCTTTTCTTGCTTACTAAGAGGTCAATATGCGCGAGGTTTCATCACGACCCTTAACATGTGGGATTCATATGGTGGATTTTGTTAGTAGGGTTTCAGTTTTGAGTCAAAGAGTTGTTACTTGTTAGTGTTAGAATTCGGTTCCAAGTTGTTTAGTTAGGAGTTTTTGGCCTTGTTTACACATCCAAAAACTAACGACTTGGCTGGTAGTTAGCTTGAGAAGCAAGAATAAGTTGTTAGGAATTTGTTAGACTTTCCTTATTCTACTCTACTTAGGATAAGTTGGCAGGCAGTTAGGTAGTTCACTAACTGTTTACTTCTTTACTTCTGTAATAGTTGGTATCCTAATCCTTGTAGGAAACACAAAGAAATACTTGCTTAATTCTTTATAAATAAACGCACACCTAGCCACCCAAAGGTTACAATCTTATTGTGATTAACATTCCTTTGTGAATTAGAGTGTTCTTAGTTGAGCTCAAATCATAAACTTAAATGTAGGAGTGACTGAAATAAGTGCTTAAATTTATACCCCATAATTGGTCTAGGGGATTCAAAACCCAATTCATACTTTCCAGAGTGATTGGACGAATTGCTTTTGTTACTTTGTGTTGTTTAAAACGTAAAGAAAGCCTTAAACATATAATCCTTATTTAAAGAAACATGGACTTCTGAAGGAGGGATCAAGTCCATAACAGTCGTCAACTAATATTTGCAACTTTTTTTATAAATATAAAATAAAAATAAATGCTCCACCAAAGTTAGTCCATGGATTTATTTCTCAGGTCTACAACCTGCCTGCATATATTGTTCATGTGAATGTCGTTTGTTATTCCAGATTGACATTTAAGGCCCTCAATGGATTGAGTATACAGTTTTAGAACAATAAGGTCTTACCGCCAATACATAATGCTAATAATGCCTGCTAAAAGCAGAGGTATAACAGATGCAGTCCCCTTCTGCTCATCAATCCTCTCGATAATAAAAATCGCAACAAGTGACGTGAATGCAACAGTCATCTGTTTGCAAATATTAAATATTAGCAATATTAAGCATTTCAACGTGAATGAGACCAAACTTCATTTGCATAAGAATACGAAAAGTTGCAACATTCATTTGCATATGAATATCACAAGTTGCAACATTCAGGTGATTAGAAATAGACAAAGGCAGCAGAATAGTCTCAATCACTGATTTAGTTGAGAAAGTTTTGTCTTAACGGTAAGGTCTCATAAGCCACACAGATAAATAATAGCATAATAGATCGTTAAACAACAAAGCTTACTGGCAAGCGATCCCACACAAGACGAGCATCATCAGGTTGGAGATGATAATACGAAGACCCAATGCCAACGGCTGCAACACCAATATAGAAACAGGTCCAACCCCAGACTTCACCTTGCAGACTTTTAAAAAGAAGAATTCATTGGTATTGATAAGAATGACTACTTTATATCACAAAATAAATAATACATGGGGGAGTAGCAGCTATAAACAAGTACCTCAGTTTAAAATAGTTTCCATAGTGACAAACCAGACCTATCAGACCAATAACTAGAAAAGGGATGTTGGAAATGACATTGAGCATATTGGGGATTCCTGAAAGTAACCAGAAATGGATTAATTTCAATATAATTGAAGACCAGAATCTGCAATCCTTCATGTAAGCTAAAACACGTAAAACTCTAGTTTAACCAAAATCCCAAGCACTCTAGGTTAACCAAAATTACAAGATTAAGCTGATACACATCTATTATTTATATATAGATTGGTCACTTTATATGTTAGATCGATCTGTAGTCATTGGGGCGAGAGGGGGGGTGGCTTGCATTAATTAAACCTTACTATTGTATGAGATTCACAACGCCAATCTAAAAGCTAAGCAATTTAGCTATGAATACAAAATAGAACATACTAATAAAAGAAATCTGGTCAAGCAACTAGAAGAGTGTAAATTCTATCAATGATAAGATGCGATAATCAAGACTTAAATATCTTAAGAGAAAGCACCGAGAAAAAAGGCAGGAAACCTTAATAGGTAGACCCAACAAGAAATAAATAATTAAAGAGTCATACAACTAAGATTAAAATAACAGTGTGTCCTAAAGCATGTCGCCTTAATCTTTTTTCGTATGGAGTCATGAACCTTCAATTTTGCTAAGCTACATAAATGATCACCCTAAACCTTAGCTGCATCTCCCATCTCCACTAGTTCCAATACGCACACCTACATTTCGGATGAACTGCTGAAGTAATCAGGGGGCTATTGGTCTGGGGTATTCACGAAAGGGTAAGAGAATCAAGTAAGTTGATTCCCTTACTTCTTGTTTGTTACAACAATTTAATCACTCCGCCTGTGAGTGTCTGTGTGACATTCACTGCCGGTCTCAAGCCCGGATAAAGGAGGAGAGTTGCGGTAGGTTTGGGGCGGCCAGCATAAAACATAGTCCCATATCATGACATGAATCGACAAATGAAAAACGTGGGGGCGTCCCCTACTCGCCGACGCGCCGCACTTCATAGACCGGGTGTAGTGATAAGTATGCAAGGGTTGCTAGGTCGTCGCCGAAGCGGCGCGCCATCCCGGCGCCGGGGTGGTGTCAAATATGCAAGGGTTCCCGCATCGGGGACGGGTGCGGGTAAAGAAGTTAGTCCCGGGGTAGTGGTAGTGGTAGGGGTAGTAGGTTGCGCTTTGGAACATGGAACATTGGCTCTTTGACGGGAAGATCGGCGGAGGTGGTGGAGGTTATGAGGAGGCGAAAGATTCACATAATGTGCCTTCAAGAGACTAAGTGGGTTGGTGGAAAAGCAAGAGAACTAGCCCCGTGGGGTTATAAGCTTTGGTACTCCGGAAAGGATAAGTGTAGGAATGGAGTAGGCATCATTATTGATAAGGAATATATTGATGATGTGGTGGAAGTTTCGAGGAAGAGTGACCGCATTATGAGTATCGAGCTAGTATTAGGGAGTAATGCGGTGACTATCATAAGCGCATATCGCCGCAAGTAGGATTGGAAGCATTTATTAAACAACAATTTTGGGAGGATTTGGAGGAGGTTGTGCAACGAGTGCCTATTAATGAAAAAATTGATCATTGGTGGGGATCTTAACGGACATGTGGGCACTAGTCGAGTTGGCTTTGAGAGCATTCATGGAGGTTTTGGGTATGGGGAGAGAAATGAAGCTGGAAGTGATATCTTGGATTTCGCATTAGCCTATGGTCTTAGTATTATGAACACTTGGTTTGAGAAAAGAGAATCTCACCTTGTGACGTATAGGAGTGGAAGTAACGCGAGTCGATTGACCTCTTTTTAGTAAGGAATGGTTGGCGGAAGAGTTATACAAACCGCAAGGTGATACCGGGGTGAGCGCGACCACCCAACATAGACTAGTCGTGCTTGATTTCGGGGTAGGGAGTCTTTAAGAAAGCGAAAACCCAATGTGGAGCCGCGAATCAAGTGGTGGAAGCTCCAAGGGGAGCACAAAGAGAACTTCTTAGCTAAGATGGCTAATAAAGATATTTGGGCTTGTAACACGGAAATGGATGTAGATTCGATTTGGACAAAGATAGAACTTGGTATAAAGGAAGTGGCGAAAGAGGCCCTTGGAGAATCTAAAGGAACTGTACCATCAAGTAAGGACACATCTTGGTGGAACGAGGAGGTGAGACAAGCGATAAAAAACAAACGAGAAAGTTATAAACTTTTGGGAAAAGATAGCGACGATGTGAACTATGAGAAGTACAAAGAGGCGAGAAAAGAAGCCGAAGGCGACGGGAAGCTAAAGCACGGGTAAACAAAGAGCTTTATGCAAGATTGGATACGACGGAAGGTGAAAAAGACATTTATAGAATTGCGCGTATGAGGGACAAGAAGACAAGAGACATAAGAAAGGTAAAATGTGTCAAGGGTGTGGACCAAAGAGTGCTTGTGGAGGGATGAAGAGATAAAGGATAGGTGGAGGTCGTACTTTGATACCTTGTTCAACGGTGATAAAGCCCAAGACATCGGGGATGTACACATTCCGCCAAGTATGTTAAATCGAGAGTTTATGAGGAGGGTTCAAAAGGGAGAAGTCGTTGCGGCATTAAAAAGATGGGATTGAAGAAAGCTACGGGGCCGAGATGGCATACCTATCGAAGTTTGGAGGTGTTTAGGGGGAGAGGAATCGAATGGCCGACAACATTCTTCAACATGATTTGGAGACACAACAAAATGCCATTAGAATGGAGGAAGAGTACTTTGATTCCTTTGTATAAGAACAAAGGCGATGTACAAGATTGTACCAACTACCGAGGAATCAAACTAATGAGTCATACGATGAAACTCGGGAAAGGGTGATTGAGCAAAGACTTAGGAAACATGTGAAGATATCGGAGAACCAATTTGGATTTATGCCGGAAGATCGCTATGGAGGCCATCCACCTCTTAAGACAAACAATGGAACATTACCGTGATAGGAAGAAGGATCTACATATGGTTTTCATTGATTTGGAGAAGGCATATGATAGAGTACCAAGAGAAATACTTTGGTGGGCGTTGGCAAGGAAAGGTGTTCCACAAAAATATATAGATATCATCAAGGATATGTATGAGGGGGCAACTACGAGTGTGCGGACTACGGTGGGGAGGACGAAGAGTTTCCTATTACGATCGGAGTGCATCGGGGTTACGCACTTAGTCCCTTTCTCTTTGCCCTAGTCATGGACGAACTAACGAGGTCAATTCAAGATGATATACCATGGTGTATGATGTTTGCGGATGATATTGTGTTGATTGATGAAACAAAGGAAGGTATTGAGAGAAAGTTGGAATTGTGGAGACATACATTAGAAGCCGGGGTTTTAGATTGAGCGAAGTAAGACGGAGTATATGGAGTGCAAGTTCGGTGGGGTTACAACGGCGAGGCGAGGCGGTCACTTTGGATAGCAAAGTGGTTCAAGGATCGAACGTCTTCGTTACCTAGGATCCATTCTCCAAAAGGATGGAGAACCTGGATGGAGACGTGGCTCATAGAATTAACGCGGGTTGGTTAAAGTGGAAAAGCGCCACTTGGATTCCTTTGTGATTAGGCATTCCCCAAGCTTGAAGGGAAAGTTCTACCGTACAGCGATTAGGCTGCTTTGTTATATGGCACCGAATGTTGGGCGGTGAAAGCAATGCCACGTCCATAAGATGAACGTGGCGGAGATGCGTATGTTGCGGTGGATGTGTGGCCACACAAGGAAAGACCGATTAAGAAATGAAGTGATCCGGGAAAAAGTTGGAGTTGCATCCATTGAAGAAAAGATGAGGGAGAATCGGTTAAGATGGTTTGGTCATGTGAAAAGGAGATCAGGTGATGCACCGGTGAGAAGAATTGAAGAGTGGAGGAGTAACCAAGTTGTAAGGGGTAGGGGAAGACCTAAGATGACTTGGATGAAGGTAATTGAAAGTGATATGAGGTTACTTGGGATTGAGGAGAGCATGACGTTGGATAGAAGTGAGTGGGGGGCGGTATCCATGTGGAGGAAGGGGTGTGATTTACGCATTTATTTGTTTTTCTCGGTGTGTTGGTATTAAAACCTTTTGTTGAAAACCTCTTTTAAAACTTGTTGGTGTAAACCTTGCTTTAAAAAAAAAAAAAAAAAAAAACCTTTTTTATCACTTCTTGGCGATGCCATCTCCTTTGGTGACGGTTTCAGTTGACGATTCATGTTAGCCGACCCCAAATCACTTTGGGAATAAGGCTTAGTTGTTGTTGTTTACCCCTCCTTTCCTCTAAAATCCTCTACTTCCATTCAGTATCACCCTCCAAGGTCTCTTATCCTTTCTCTCCTCTACACCATGGTCACCTTGAGCCATAATTGACCACCAATAAAGCCACCACAACCACCACTTCTAACCATCGAACCCGTCACACCAGCAACCGAACCACCATGACAACCACCAAATCACCACCACCACAACCACAAACCACCATACCACCACCACAGCCACCAAACCACCACCCCAACAACCGGACCCACCGTCTTAGGCACCAAAATCACCATCCAACAATAACCGAACCCACCACATTAGCCACGAAACCACCACTCAACAACCGAACCCACCACAAAACCACCCGTAAGTAAACACACCCCTACCCACCCAAAAAAAACTTTCAACCAATAAACCACAATCCAACCTGCCGAAAAAACCCCCACTAAAAACAACATAACCACCACAAATAATACTCACCCACCATTAAGGAACAAAACCCTAAGAAAAACGAAAAAAGAATAAGCAAGGGTAACAATGGATAATTACCTTTTCTTATCCTTAATTATGGCTTTAAATGGTCAAATTCGGCCATGAAAAGAAACTGGTGAGTGGGCGGCGGTTATTGGGAGAAAAAGATGTATTCTTACCAAACAACACTTTTAATCAAAGGGTTTACCTTTCCATTCTTCTTGCTTTTCTTTCTTAAACCCTTTCCCGTTCATCAACTAAATGCCAAAAAGTGATCCGTATATATATATATATATATATATATATATATATATACACAATATTAACATCAATACTGTTTAAATTGTTTATTATTGTTTCATACTGCCATTACATGTAAGATTCCAGAATATCAAAGAGCAAATGCAACACATGAAAGAAGCAAATAATTCTTATATGAGATAAGCTAACAAAAATACTAAATTCATATAATATTAGTTCAAATTCTAATCTCTATTATCCACAACAACCAAATGCACACAAAACACTCGATTCCATATAATTAATCATATATGACAAAAATCACAAGTTATCCCCCCCCCAATGGCATCGTCAAAATCAGTGCCTTTGACACCATGAATATCAGTGGCGGGATCACGAACAAAATTTATCAAGAGCAAGATCGCTGAATCAGGTTATCACAAAGAAACAAAAGTAAAATGCCAATAGAATGCATTAATTACGATTTAAATATAACTGTATATCATTACTCTTAGTAACTTCTCTGATATCTCTCGTCTTCTTTCCCAATAGTTTAGATCTGGAATTTCTCCTGAAATTCACTCTTTGTTTGAAAAAGAAAGGAGACATACTATGCAATCACTCTTTTCCTTCAACCTCGCTTGCATCACTATTACTACATAAAATCCAACCATCTCATAACCAACCAAATTACTGTGAAACACCATCATCTCATGGCACATGTAAGACAAAAAAAAAGGATCTACAAACCCATGAAAGTATGTTTAATCAAAATAATAATTATAATGGACTAAAATCTTTCCAGCACTAGAGATAAAGCTATATATGACTATGAGAAATATAAAAAGAGAAAGCCTAAACGGATAGCCATTGGTTAGGATGCATGCTGCAAAATGATGACTCTCACAATCCTTTTCCAGTTTATCTACTTAACATAAGTAGTCTTAGGAGATAAGTTGGCGTTTGGTTATCAAATGTCATGTTATATCGATTTAGAGGTAGTTGTGACGGGAGAGATTCATGTATTTTATTATTGAATGAAAAAGAGTGTGAGACCGTAATTTTTTAGAACGGGAGAGAGAAATAGAGAAATATGGTGGACCCTTGCAAATTCAGAAGTGCATAAACTAAGCTTAGATAGGTGAAGCAAGGAACACATGCAAAATAGTGTGCGACAGAGGAAGTAACCAAAAAGCAGTAGACCAAGCACCAAGCTAAGGTCAAATACCATTTACTGCTCCCCTATGACTATGAGGGCTAAAACCTCAAAAGTTTATAACAACAAACAAAACAGACTCAAGATAAATTCATAGTAGAATAATAAGAGGATATAGGCTTCGCTAGCCTTCACATACAACACACCTAGGCTGATTTAATATTGGTGAACTCATCACAAGCTCAACATTTATAAACTTGATATTACAATTCATGGATCTAACACACCAAGAAGTACAACCCCATTCATTATCATGTGCTTCCTCCGTTCGATATTAGGTGTAACGGTTCCCCTTTAAAAAGTTCCAAATTAGTTGTAACATAACTTTATTTCACAATAGGTTATTTCTATCTCTCTCCTTATCATATGGGTCCCTCTTTTTATTTATATCTAGCTCTTTCTTCTTTATAAGCACTCCTTAAACTTCGTTCCTCCCCTCCATGTTGCAACTAATATAGAACGGAGGAAGTAAAAAAATAGTATTTTATCTAGCAAGAAGCCAAGAACTAACTAGATTTTTCAAAACATAAGGAGACCCTCATCTTTTATCATTTATTAGTATAGCATACATCATATGTGCGTACAAGGCCTGCTATACAAACCACAATTTCAGCTTCAGGTACTCTATTTTTATTAAGCTGCATGCTTTTTTTCCCTCAAAGGCCAACTTATTTCTCTTGTCCCAAAATCGTCTTCAAAGTGAGGAAGTTGAGACAAGATTACAATGATGATGACTAAGCATCAATAATAGCCTAAAAAACCAGCACCACAAAAGTGAAAATCTCGATCTAAACCTATATTTGATTCGTTAATCAACAAAATGCCACAATCTTCTAGATATTGATTTAGTCACTAAAGAGAGAAAAAAATCCATAAAAGTTTAGACAAGTCTAAACAACAAAAACATTCAACAGCTCCAAATTGCAGATCTCTAACCACCAACAAAAAAATGTCTAAAACGATATGTGATTAATCCCAAATCTTTCAACAAGTTTAGAAGGCATAAAATAGTGCCTAATTCAAGCAAAGAAACCCCAACAAGCTTGTCCCGAAACAAGAGAACATTTCAAGATAAAATTGTTCATATATTACACTTTAATCAAACAAAGATAGAATTTGATAGGAAATTAATCCTTGGTGAAGCTTTTAGTAAAACCAAGCAATCTAGAAATATAGAATCAACTTGGACAATTATTGATAGATGTCTAGGAACAAAACTAAAGCAGATGATGAACAGATAATCATTATTTCAATTGGCTAAATCATGTAGGACAGTCATCTTATTTCGCAAGAAAGAGGATCTCTTGTAGATCAGAACAAACAAGAATAAAGTCATAAACACATATCTAAATGAGTGTTTACTAGGTTCTACAAATTTGGCACTAGCAAAATGCTCAATATTAGCTCACACAACTTACAATGAGTAACCCTAAGGCCTATTTATAAGCTCCTAAAAGCGTCCTATAGCTTCCTTAATGAAAGTAGGAGCTCAATGAGCTAAAACAGCCTAGAATACATGCCTAATCCAAAGCCTAGAAAAAAAAAAGGAAACTAAAAAGGAGTAGGAAAATTATGTGCTTCAATTTTCAAGTAGTCGAACACTTATTGAGGACCTTTCCTACTTAGGTTAGAAAAAACCAGAAGATTTAGGAATCCAATAAGCCACAAGTGAGGTTTGTTTGTTTAACACCCACGTTGTATTTCCATCTTCCTTGTAATCCGCTTAGAGTCGAATTAAAGGTCATAGGAAACGAATATTTGACCCTCAATAAATATGGAATACCCAAATGAGAATATACATTGTGTACTTAGAGGTTTCAAAGAATGCACACTAGATTGCGCTTATAAATGCACCGAGAATCCTTAAGGTTTGCAAAAGGTTATCACATGCCCTTCATGATTACAAAGAGTAATTTTGTTAACTAAAACCACTAATATATGTCAAAAACCTCTTCTTAACCTAATGCAACCTATTAATCCCTATAGCACCCTCTCTCTCTCCTTCCATTACCTTTAATGGGTGTTAAACATAGATCAAGATATGTTTATTTAGCATTATTAGGTAAATGAGTGTGAGGGATTCAAAGGAAATGTAATAGATGGAGGGATGAGAGGAAAGAGAAATCATCCAACGAATTGAGTTCATATATTATGTCTTTGTTTAGCTTATTTTCAAAGAGTGAGCAAGCCACATAATAGGGTAACTTTATTCTCTAGTATCTAATGTGTTCTCTAATTAATTCATCAAAATTATCTTCTTCTTCCTTTAAATTCTTACCAATAAGGGCTTGAAATATAGTTATTGCCAAGAAGGGCTCTATTAAACATATTCTTGTATTTCATGATTCTGTCTAATCTACTAATGTCTTTGAACTTGACGTCATATAACAACGATAACAAAAGTACAAAGATAGGTATCATAGATTGTCATGGACTTTGCAGCGAGTTGCACCCATACATAAAAGTTCTTAGCAAATATCTATGCTGGTTGTCAAGAACACACACTAGCATGCACCCTCACACAAGCATGTTTGAAGCTGAGATAAACAAAAAGAAAAAGAGAACAGAGATGCCATCTTTCTTGACATAGCAACCTTTGAAACTTGGGCTTCTTCTAAGAATTAGGCAAGACTCCAACTATGCATCACCGTCTTCCAAACCTTAGAATTCGGTAACAGCCTGTCCATTGCCCACTTTATGTAACCTTAGAATTCAAGCTATGTAGCCTAAATTAATCTGTATCTCTTAAGTGTCAATTGCCCACTCCATGTTTCCAACATCACCTGTAGGCTGTAACCAAATTTCTTGGGCCTATTCTCAGAATTCGGCAAGTCTGACTAATCATCGCCGTCTTCCTAATTTGTACCCCATAAGTTCAATATTTAATCTATCATACTAAACTGATCAGCCTCTCTCAACTGTCCATCAACCCCTCCATATTTCTCAGATCACCCAAGTTTATACCATCTTCTTACAGCCTATTAAACTAACTGACATTACTGGATGGGCATGTTTATTGTCAAGTAGAAAAGAACAAGAGCAGAAATTAAGCAGTTTAAATTAACTTAACCCATAAACTAAAACGAAAACGAAAACCCTAGATCAAGCAATTTAAGATGGAAACAGCAGCTAATTCCAAATGACTGAATTGAAATTTGTTGAAAGCCAAAGTAATTGCGAGCGAAATAAGAGAAATGGAATACAGAGAATACCTAAAAATTGTCGTTGATCAGCAAAATTGTGGTATTCTTGAGATTGAGGAATAGAAGGAGTAACGATCATGAGCACCACGAAGATGAGTACTGCTATTAGCCATAGAGATACTGCCCGTTTATCCATGTTAAAGAACAAGACCGCGCAAGAAGAGAAACAACTTCTCGCTGCCTTCTTCCAGTCTTCGTTACTCGGGTGATGTTTGATATAGCCTACAGGGGAAAGTCGAGGGCTGATAGGCGCATATCCGGTATGGGGAGGTAGTTGCCCATACCGGGGCAAAGTTGTAAATATTTGTGAAAATTATAAATATTTGTGAAAATTTGAAAAAAGGAGGTTTTATAACACATGACCAAAAAGTAAGCGTTATTTCCAAAGCGTTATTTCCAAGAAGCGAAGAACGAAGATGAGAGTGTTTCGCATCTGAATTTGGCAATAAATTTGTCGAATTAATGTAGTGAAGTGCAGATTTGTGGAGATTTATGTTATTTCCAAAGTTAGTTTGCAAAAATCTTAACATCTGCAGGTGGTTTAGCTCTGAAAACAAAACTTATCGGAGGAAGATTGGAGTTAATTAGGTTTTCTGCATACGAAAAGGTAAGAAATTTGATTTTAGTAGGCGGTTTGATGATGTAATCTATGTGTAACTTTGTGGACGAAAAGAAGTTATAATTTTCATGAAATGCGTTCGTTGAAAATGATATGTAATTAAATATTGTTGTTATTGGCATTGTAGTTGATTTTGTTTGTGATATATGCATATAAAATAGTTGAAATAAGTATAAAATAGTTGAATTGAAGTTGGGTAAGCTCTGTTAGCTAATTGAAGTTGGGTTGAAAATTTTTGCAGCAGGTTGTTGAAATGGCAATAGTTGATGATATCATGAGTAGTGAAACTGAAGATGAGGCATATGTGGAGGAAACTGAGTGCTTGAAGGTAGGCAAAACAGTATTTTTTTAGTGTAGTTTAGGGGATTAGTTGTAAATGTTGAATGACAAATAAGTTGTATTTTGACGGAACAGGACAATGAGCTGAGCAAGGGTAGGAAAAGGAGAAAGGGTGTTATACCTGAAAAGGTAAATTAGAGTTGTTGTAAAAATTTGTTAATGAAAGGTACTGACCAGACTAGTATATGTTTACACAGGGTGAGAATAAGAGCAGGAAATTTGAGCTCAGTCCAGATGTGTTGAAGGTGAGATTTGAAATTATATGGGTAAAAAATTTGTTGTTTATGTTATATTTAATAATTATGTTATCTTATTAAGTGATTGTTATAATTGTATTATTTCAGTCGTCTCATAGCGAAGGGGGGAAGGTGAAATTAAGTAGGAAGGTGGTTAAAACACAATTGGCAAAATGTAACGGGTGTCATCCAAATGTCAATTGTAGGGTAGAGACGTTAGGCAGGGTAGTTGGTGGTTTTGATGTGTTGAAAAGGAAGTGGGTTACAGAGATGGGTTTTGAAGGGATCCTTCATCTAAAGAGTAAGAGGTTGCCCCGTTCATTGTGTTATTGGATAATGAGCTTGTTAGATCCATTTAAGCAAGCATTGATGTTGCCGGGGGGTGTTGAGTATCCTTTGGGAAAGAGCCAAGTGCACTGGATTTTAGGAATCCCACATGGCCCGAAGAGGGTGCCTATGGAGGCACGGAGTGAAGAGTCAAAGAGGGCAGTGAGTTATATACGGGAGAAGTATGGATCAGAGGTAGGTCTGCCATTAGGGAAGGTAGTTGAAGTTGTTGAGGGGTCCTTTGGCGTAGAAGAAGAATTTGAATTCAAGACCGCTTTTTTGATGGTTCTGTTAGGTGACTTCCTATGCCCCACCACTTGCCGACGGCTTGAGAGTAAATTGGTAGTTGCAGCAACGGTGGCGATGGATGCAGGGAAGTATGACTGGTGTTCACTTGTTTTGGAAAAGGTTGTGGAGCACGGTCGTCACTTTGCAGAGAAGTTTTATAGGGATGGATTTGCAAAGGGTTGTGGTGGTTGTACTTATTTTCTTGCGGTTAGTTTACTTACTTACTTACTTTAATGCTTTATTTGAAAAATGTATATGTGTTGATCCTCTAAGACCTGTACTGTATATGTGTAGATACTTTACTTGGATAGGCTAAATCGTCGCCCCGTGAATTGGGGTATGTTTCCTAGAGTGAAAGCTTGGTCAGTGAAAGATGTAAATGTAGCGAAAGGTGAAGACAAAGTATTAACGGGTGACTATGGTAGTATTAAGGTAAGTTGGTGTATAAAACATTATTTATGTTATAGTTATTGAAGTGAAATGTTGTATTGATTGATTGATCTTACAATGTGGATAGTGCATTGACATTGCTTATGGGGAGAATCACCCGATGATGGCCAGGGACACTATGGGTCCACAGTCCATGGCTTATGAGGTGCGTTGCTTCTTAATGCATTTATGAATTCTATTATAATTGGTAGTATAAAGTGTATGAATTGATGTGGGCAGGTTGCGGCGCTTGTTATGAGTGGACTAGGTATTGATGTACCTGATGTGGGTGCGGCACATGCACACTATCTTTGGAGGTGATGGGGTAGATATGGATTCCGGAGGTGTAATTCGACTACGGCGAAGGGGGGGAGGGATATGAACCGAAGACAAGGGTTAGTGATTGGGGAAAACAGCAGAAGAAGAGGGAGGGCTAATCCTGCTGAAGAGGGAGAAAGACAAGGGGAGGGGGAACATATGTTTGAAGGGGAACATTTAAATGAAAGAGAACCTGTTCATAAAGAGTATGAAGAGGAGAGAGGAGAAGGAGAACATTTCAATGAAGGGGAGGGAGAAAGAGATGGTGAGAATGAAGGGGATGGAGAAAGGGAAGGCTTTAATGGGGAGGGTTCAAGGATGGAAAAGGGAGAACGGGAGGTGAGACAGAATAGTGGCAGTGTAGGAACCACAACATCAGTGAGTAGCTTAATAAGGCGTTTGAATGTAGGTTTGGACCCCATGACACCAATAGACACAGGTAGGTATGAGTGGGCAAATACGTTTAAATCTCCTGGTGTTGAAAATGAGCTGGTGGTGGGGGACAATGTAAGTTTGGGTAGTAACTGTTTTGGGATGGGAAATGAGGCAGGTGGAGAACCTATTGGGAGTGACGCTCTATCTGGAAACCTCTCTCAAACTCCAGAAATTGTAGTTGAAAATGTGAAGAAGAGTAGGAAGAGGAGGTGCACACGTGTGAGTGTGAAACTAAGTGGGACTGATTATGACGTGCAACTTATACCGAGGTTGTACCCAAGCTTTAGGTTGAGAATATTGAAGCTTATTTGCAACAACATTGGAGAATCGAATGTGTAAGTTTAGAAGTTAATTTAATTAGAATTGAATTGCAATGAAAGTAATACATGGAGTTGAAAATTTTTATTTTGCAGCGTGAATACCGTTTTGCTGAAAAGTGGATCAATATCTGCAACTTTACGCGATTGTTACTCCGTTGTTGGGGTTGATTCAGAGTGTGTTAATGATAATGTGAGTATGTGTAACGTTGTATTTGTTAATTTATAAGTTTGAATTTGTAAGTTAATATATGGAGAAATATGTAGGACTATGTTGTTTATGTTGTTGTTGGTGGTGTAGTATGTTAGGGTCGCTGCTGCAATGTATACGCGATCATGGAGGAAGAAATTTGTTGACGCTAGCTTAAGGGTGATGATGGACCCTAGTTTCGCTGTGAGTGTTAAACGTATTCACCGTCGTGTTGCTATGTGAATTAGGTATTTTAGTTTGAAATGTTATTGTTGCAGAGTCGTGTGTTGGAAGAAGTTCGAGTGGATCAAGCGGAATGGGGGGATTCCCAGGGTATTGTACGGTCGATAGCTAAAGAGTTGAAAGGGGTTCCAGTTAATAGGATATTTGTGGTAAGAACTTGAATTTGGTCAGTTTTGGGTGGAATGTATAGTTCAGTTTTGGTTGGTTGTTAATATTAGATTGAACTCAGGTATTTGTGCCAGTGTTGGAGGGAACTCATTGGTGGTGTGTCGCCATTTGTGTGAACACGGAGGAAATATGGGTGATCGATTCAAAGTGCGTCACACCGCTTGAGGAACACCGTGAATCCATAGACAAACTGGTATGTGATGCGCATCGTAACTTTGTCATAAGTCAGTAAATTATAAAGTTTGTGATAACTTGAACATTAACATTAGGTTTTGGGAGCGGATAATTTTTTCTCCGCATTGGATGGTATTTGGGTGACTGGTGAATTGTGTAAATGGGCTAGGAAGGCTGTTTTGATGGGCTGTGGATCTGTTGGGTGAGTGGATGTGGTGAATTGTGTAATTTTGTGTAATCTAACCTTAAACTAGATGACTTAACTTGTTAAATCTTACAGGTCCGGGATACACATGCTGCTTGCGATAAAGGGATGTGCGGCAAGATTGAAATTTGAGTATTGCCTTGTATGTTGTACTTTAACTTCATATATTTAAGTGTTTAAGTTGACAGAATAAGTAGATGCTTTGGAACTTGTATGTTGAACTTTGTCTTTGAACTTCATATGTATAATTAATTGAGTTGTGGATCTCGATGTTCCTTCCGGCCGGGAACATGAAGGAGGAGTGCGGGTGGCTTATAACAGAAGACATTCTTTGTGATGAAAACGTGGTGAAGGACAGTGTGAAGTCGATGCTGGAGCGAGAAAGAGAGTGAAACAAGATTGAACTACACAACATTTTGTTTTTTGGTTTTTGCAATGGGTTTGTTGCGTTTTAGAAGGCGGTTTTTGTTTTTGTATAGCCCGATATATAAGGCAAGCAGTGGTATTAGTATAATGTATATATCAGGCAAGTACTGGTATTAGTTGACCACATTTGGATATGTATATATATAAGGCAATTTGTAGTATTAGTAGAATGTGGCACAGTAGTAGAATTTATTTTGCAACAACTCATATTTTAGTATAGTACAGAACATTAGTGAAAAAAGGCACTACACAACATTACTGAACAAAGGCACTACACAACATTAATCAACAAAGGCACTACACAACATGAATGCACTACACAACATGAATGAACAAAGGCACTACACAACATTAGTTAACAAAGGCTTAAGGCTGTTTCAACTTTCGCCTCCATAGGTGCTTGAACTTGGACCTGGGTCAGTAATTTCATCCTCTAGGCCACAGTTGGTAATACGAAAAGTAGTCATAGCCCGAGGGAGATGTGAGGAATGAACTAATGTTGCTTGCCTTTTGGTGTTGCTACCATAAGATTGTTTTGTTAGGAAGAACCTTGTGTTGATGAAGGAGGTCCAGTATAAACCGAGACACGGTTTAACTTCTCTGCCGGAGGAGTTCATTGTGTCTACAGTCCTCCAAGATGGCTCAATCACATCAAAAACCTCATTAGTGATTAGGATTACCATGTTGTATATATTTGCCAATTTCTGAAGTGATTTCGCCACTGAAGATAGGAATTCGGATCTTCTTGGTAGTGCATCGTAGGCGAAGTATGACCTGCAAAGGGCAGTAATGGAATCTATAACGAGCATGCGAAATGGGCGTGGTGTGTCAAGTGACTCTTCGATTAACGTACTCAAATTATGTAACACTATTAGCATTTCATTAGGGGTTGTTACCTGTCTAACAACGACATTGTCAAGTGGGTTATCCCCGGAATTGTACAATGTAGAACAAAGGTCCGCTAGTGTTTTTGCTCTTTTAGCTGGGAAGGGACCGTTAGTGTTTAAATATATGCAACCACAATACAGCCCTCCGTAATTCGGCGGTAATTGAGCATTCATAATGGCTTGAAGACAGAGTTGTGTTTTGCCGGTACCACTTTCCCCACATACTTCTGTTATTGACCTCGCTGGAAGACCTCCATTTAGCAATTTGTCGATTGAGCACCTTAATGAAATTGTTGGTATGTGGAACATATTAAACCATTTACAGGTTTTATTTGTAGATAAAAGGAGAAAATGTTGGAGTAGATAAAGGGGGTTGGGGGGTTGGTTGGGGTGAAATCAAAGTGAGGTGAAATGAAAGGAGGTGAAGTTTTAGTTATATTTGCCGAATTTATATGGGCCAGGAGCTGCTGTTGTTGGACTATTTAATGCAAGTGTGTGTGTTGGACTATTTAATGCAAGTGTGTTGTTGGACTATTTAATGCAAGTTGAATCTGTGTTGGACTTGGACTTGGGCATTGATTATTGTACTCATGGACCTGAGTACACGCAACATCAGTCCTTTGGATAAATGCACACGCTATCAGGTCCCCCTATGTGGCAGCCCTCTCTCCTCTAATAAATCCTCTAATTTATATTTTGTGGGGGCCCCATTTCTCATGAACCGAAGCCCAAAATAAAATTTGAAACCAAACCGGGTCTCCTCCCAACGCATGATTTGGACTTCTTCTGAATTCCCGTCGACATTATGGATTCATCTCCGGCGACTAGCTCCTCAAAATCAGCAGGCAGGAAAAGGAACGCCTTGAAGTGCTTTCATAAGCGTGAGGCAAAAATGCGAACAGCGAAAGGCGGCATCAACGGTGGCCGGAACTTCTTCGGCTGTGCCTCTTGGCCGGTAAACCATTCATCTCCTACTTGAAGACAATTTAACCCTGGTGTTTTACTAACGTTTTCAACCTGCAGGGGGACGATTGTGGTTTTTTTTTGTGGGAGGATGACCTTCAAACTCCTTCCATGGAAGAATCTGAAAAAAAAAAAGATGCCATCATACAAGATCTCCTTCAAAAGAACAAAACACTTGAAGATAAGGTGGTGAGGTTGAAGGGGAAACAAGTGGATTATGAGAGAAAGACCAGGGAGTGTCAACTTAATCTGGAAAGGGAAATTGGGAAGAAGAGGACAATGATGGTGGCGTTGTTTATGTCCTGGATAGTATTTTACTTTGCAATTAACTGAATTTTGTAATGCATATCTGAAGTTTATCATCTGAAGTTTTGGGTTAATTAGTTTGTAATGGATTCATCTTGTAATGGACTGATGTTATGATGTTATTAGTGTTTGATCTTATGATTTTTACAAGATCTTATGATGTTATGATCTGATGATCTTATTACATCTTGCAATAGAGTAAAGTTATTTGCATGCGGTTCTTCACTTAAGCAGATCTGATTCATATACATCAAGATCTGATTCATATACACGTAGATCTGATTCATAATATATAAGATCTGATGCATATAGCACATGATCACAGTTGATCTGAATCTGATTCATACATGATAACACGCCTATATAATAGCGTACATGATATGTTTTTTATCAAGATCTGAAACATATACACGTTGATCTGATTCATTATATATAAGATCTGATGCATATAGCACATGATCACAGTTGATCTGAATCTGATTCATACATGATAACACACGATCTTTATAATCTACTACAAGATATGATTTTTATTGTCACCGATGTGATTCATATAATACTTGATCTGAACAAAATATCTGCAAAAAAATTTGCATAAATAAATTAATCCAAGTTTACAAACATGTAATTGATTTGATTCACATTGTAAGTGATCTGATTCACATTATAACTGATCTGATTCACATTGTAAATGATCTGATTGATATTGTAATTGATTTGATTTTATGGAAAAAAAACTGACAACATTCAACTAATTGGTGATTTGACTTCTCTCCTACAACATGCAATGATACATGTAGTAGTCAGCGTTTAACTAAACGATGATCTTTCATTAACCATTGGTTGCAATGATACATGTTATACTCATCATTCAACTAAACCATGATCTATGATAAACCATCGGTTGCAATGATACATGTAGTAGTCATCATTCAACAAAACGATAATCTTTCATAAACCATCGGTTGCAATGATACATGTAGTAGTCAGCGTTCAACGTTCAACTAAACCATGACCTTTCATAAACCATCGGTTGCAATGATACATGTAGTAGTCAGCGTTTAACTAAACGATGATCTTTCATAAACCATTGGTTGCAATGATACATGTTATACTCATCATTCAACTAAACCATGATCTATGATAAACCATCGGTTGCAATGATACATGTAGTAGTCATCATTCAACAAAACGATAATCTTTCATAAACCATCGGTTGCAATGATACATGTAGTAGTCAGCGTTCAACGTTCAACTAAACCATGACCTTTCATAAACCATCGGTTGCAATGATACATGTAGTAGTCAGCGTTTAACTAAACGATGATCTTTCATAAACCATTGGTTGCAATGATACATGTTATACTCATCATTCAACTAAACCATGATCTATGATAAACCATCGGTTGCAATGATACATGTAGTAGTCATCATTCAACAAAACGATAATCTTTCATAAACCATCGGTTGCAATGATACATGTAGTAGTCAGCGTTCAACTAAACCATGACCTTTCATAAACCATCGGTTGCAATGATACATGTAGTAGTCAGTGGTTAACTAAACGATGATCTTTCATAAACCATTGGTTGCAATGATACATGCTATACTCATCATTAGACTAAACGATGATCTTTCATAAACCATCGGTTGCATAAATGTAGTACTCATGATTCAACTAAACCATGATCTATGATGAACCATCGGTTTCAATCATACATGTAGTAGTCATCGTGCAACTAAACCATGATCGATGGTGAAGAACTGATATGAGTTATGATGTAATTGATTGATTAGAGTTTAATTGTATAAAGTTTTGAACGATCAATGTTTTCATCTATACTATTATAGGCATAGCACAATTACCAACTTTTATTCATGCTTTAAATGGCCCGGGCCCAATTACTAGTTAACTTTAATAACGATGAAAGCCGTGATGGCTCCATGAAATGTATGATTCGATCACTGAACAACGATGTAAGACACTAGCCTTCTGATTACGAATTACGATGAATTACCCATTCATTATCACTAATAACATAATTTCACTTATAACACCATAACTTTTTCGGATCTATTGAAGAACTAAATTCCCTTAACATAGTTAACAACCATTAAAACACACAAACGGTTACATACTACCGTCCATACGAAACATTAACTGCTATAATAGCCGTCACGATAATACTAACATAGTTACCAACCATGGTGTAAACATCAAAACACTTACAAACTACCGTCCATACGAAACGTTAATACCAAATACACCGTCAACATAATACCAAATACACATTCGAACTACCCCATCACGACGTATATCACGTCACCATCCACAATACCTTCACTTATGAAATTACCATCCAAATCAAGGCAATCATTGTTTTGGTACAACTTAATTTTTTCATATTCAACATCTTGTATAGAGGCCCACAATAATGCCATCTTGCTAATTTTTGTTGTGCATTTCATCCTGAAAATCTCGACGTTAGGCTTGTTCTTAAGGTCCCGCATAGTCACGAAGTAGTAGTTTGGATCAAAGCTACGATCAGCAGCAACAGCAACTCCCGACTACAATTGTGGACATGTTATATAAGGTAGCATTACGTAGGAAATTTACACATGCCAAAATCAACAAGTAAATGATCCAAGTTCCTGACTTTCTGATATGATTCACTCATACCACAATCTGAGTTAAACATAACACAATCACATGCAAAATCTTAACGATTTAATAACTTTGATTTGACTACGTACCTTCGAATAAGCAAGTACCAGCTCGGTGTCATCAAACCCGTACACAAACGATGTTGTATCTGGACGAAGATATTGTCCCCGACACATAAGATACAAATCATCCACTTCCACACCAACTTGTGTTGCATACAATTCATAAAGGGACGAAAGTTGCGTGTGTGGACCTATAACGTAACCAACACCATTATCTGCTAGATCACCGGATTTCACAAGTATCTTGATTTTTGGAGTACAACTACCCATCAGTAATATTTTTCTTATGTGGGATATTTTGTGTGTCTTCTGTTTCCTCTTCAATTCACTGATGTTCCATTGTCATTGTACTTATATGATCCAACTACATTTATTACATTTATTATTTTATAACACCTTTTTCTCTACCTATTATAACACAACATCACACTAAGTCAACTCTTTATTCACCAAAATTGGCCTTCGTAATTCCTGTCTAAAATCATGATAGGCTCCTTTTCTTTATTGTATGGCAACTGGCAACTGGGCTTCAACCTTTAGTTACTAAATTTCTAGTATTGGTGCAGTTATTACATTTTTTAAAATTAACATTTGGGCCTTCTTTCTTACACAACATTTCGCCGTTCTTCTCATCCATGCATGTTTACCATTTCTTCTAACTATTAACACACAATCCCATAGACCATTTCAAACCAAATTACATATTGGGCCACTGAGGCAAAATTAAATGTTTAAATTAACAACTTAATCATCATACTACATTGCATTAGAGGCAAACGATGCAGTAGTAAATTGACTCCCATGGTCTGGTACTCCTCTACTAAGCAGTTGGGTAAAATAGCCTATCGAGCCATCCCCATCGACCATCGCAATTCCGCTGTGCGATTCTCCACCCTATTCAAAGCAAATACTAATCATAAGCTTCTTGGTGTCGATGTTATCTTTACTTTAACACTATAATCATAAGTAAAAATCAGAAATTGTAGTCATTACCGTAATTGACAACCCTGCACAACCAGAACTTCGTGTGGATGTTAAGGGTGTATTACCAACACCTGCCATGGTGTCGCCTCCAAATTCCGGTTCCGGTGTCTACATTAACTTCTTTTAGCAAATACTTACTTATATATTTTAACCACATTTTTATAACTTTAAACAAATCATACGTACGTACCTTTAACGCATACGGGTTCATAACAGGTGCACCATTCAAACCAACCTCACCCAACTGCATTTCCAGCGTTGGTTTCCCCCTCTTCTTAGTCACTGTCTTCCCTTTCTTCTTCTTTATTGCTTTTTCAACAGCACCGTAGTATCGAACATCACGAGTTCGGTGAGGAACCTTTCGACATGGGGGGTCCTTCACATTTATCTTCTCTGCACCCTTCTTCGCAACTGAATCAGGGGTGCATTTGGTTTTTTTCTTAACCCCCGAGGACGGATTAATTTCATCCTCTCCATTCAAACGTCTTACCACCATCGCACTACTCTCACTTACCCTAAGAGCAAGCAAATCAAGCAACTCCACACAAATGCCTACATTTTCCTCATACACCGCTGCACTCTCACAAATTGGGGTAAACCTATCCATAATAAAGTCAAAACGACGCACCTCATCTGTTTTTGAAGGATCGTGGTAG
>CANSZD010002640.1:0-200969 GCA_947648045.1 Beta corolliflora
GATAATTAAAAAATTATAAAAATTAGATTTTTGGAAAATATACATCGTGACGAATCTAACAAGATCCCACATGAATATGTTTTCTTAATAATAAATCACCAAAGATAGTTAAGTAAAGTTTGTGAATAGTCACAGAAAAAGTCAAATTTGCAAGTAAAAAGAAACGGAGGAAGTATATAATTATTTTGAGTTTCTCGGGAGTTTTTCGAGTCGAGTAGGTAGTGCCTCGCTCTACTTCGTTAGTCATCCAGTCGAGCTCAGTGAGCTTTTAACGGAGTTTTTGACCGAGTCGATCTGTAAAGAATAGCGAGTGGACTAATTTCATCGTGGTGTTAGGTATTTAAGACAAAACAAATGTGCCAAGGTAAATTTCAAAGGGACAGAGAAAATTGCTTGAGATAAGAGATGAAGATGGAGATGAATTGGCTTGAAATACATGAATTAGGTTGTTATAGGTTGTTGAAAACCTTGTCACTTGCTTCCATGAACTAGATTTCATCGTGGTGTTATAAATTCATGGTTAGAGTAGTATGCTAATGTCAATTTCAGAGGGAGAGAAAATCGCACTAGGAAGAAGATGAATTAGCTTGAATCTACCGACTGCAATAGTTTTGTCATTACATAAACTAATTTAGGATATTACCTAATTATAAATATGATGTAAAATATTACCAACGTTGTGGTCTTTACCTAACTCCATATATAGCAAAACTTAACTATTTTAAAACAAAGGAGATTCAGTGGGGTGTGTTGGATTAATATGCAAGGAGAAAAGATTTAGTGGGATTGGTCCACTTTTGATTACAATAATTGTTAGACTGGTTTTAGTTATTACAACACATCACACTAAATGATCTTTAGGATCCATCTTGAGATAGGAGGAGCCATGCAAGTGCCCCACTTGTGTATCATAAGGTTGTATTGATCTCGTGCATACATCAAACAACTATTTATAATTGTTCACAATACATAGGGTGGCATTGATGAACAATTGCTCCACTATTGAGAACAATGAATCCTGAAAGAAAATCGCAAATAGTGCACGTGGTCACAATTAACCACCCTTTATAAGATGAAAAGTATCTATTTGGTGACAAGAATGGAAAACCAAAGTAATCTACTTGTGTGTCATTTACATAGGTGGACCTCTTGTGCAAATTGTTCACAACCAAACACCCTCGTATATGATCTATATATACCATGTTGAGATAAGTGGATTCCATGCAAGTGTCCCACTTTTGAATCATAAGGTTGTATTAACCTCATGCATACATCAGACCAATAATTTTCATTTTCAAACCGCATTGGATTGCATTAATGAATAAGGGAGAGGATCCAATTGGAATAGGTCCACTATTAAAAAACAATGAATCTTATTAGAACATTGCTAATGGTGCCTATGAACACAACGAATCACCCTTTCTATGATTGAAAGCTTCCACTTGGGGATAAGTATGGGCAAATCAAAGTGTTCCACTTGTGCGTCATGTGCATAGATTTACCTCATGTGCATGTTGGTCACAACCAAACACCGTTTTATATAATTTTTATAAGAATCTATTTTGAGCTAGGCGAGGGCCATGAATTCTTGTGCTTCATGAGGTTATATGGAACTCATGCACACATTGCACCACTAATTTTCATTTTCCAATATAAAAAGAATTGCATTAATTTGTACTAGGAAAGGATGCAACTAGAAGTGGTCCTCTGTTGAGTATAATGATAGCTATTAGAACATCACCTACAATGCCTATGTGTTGGGTTGGAGATGTTGTATTCGAAAAATATCCTTAGCTTTTGTTTGATTGCAATAATGGAATGATGCTGGTGATTGTATTTGTGTCAAATAAAGGGACACATGGAAAAAGATATGGTGTGGTGTAGCAATTAGAAGAGCAGTATAAGGAGTCTTCAATAAGTGGGCATCATTCACACAATATTGGTATTTAGTGAGAATAATTAGGGTGAAAGCTGACTCACCTTTCTGGGAGTCGGTGCTCGAATATATATAGGTAAAATAATTACAAATTTACTCAAAGAGACCTTAGTCCTCCAATATCCTTTCAATCTATACATGATCCGAATGGATAGATTGCTTTTCAAAAAATAAAAGCGACTAGAGGACAAAGGTTTTGTGAATATGTCACCAACTGTAGCTTAGTAGGAATGTAACGAAGTACAAGATCCGTGGGCGATGCGTTCTCGAACAAAGTGATAGTCAACTTTGATGTGTTTCTTTGCGGCCCGATGAAGAACGAGATTGGCGGCAATATATGTGGCTGATATGTTGTCACAAAGGACAGTGACAGGAGCACGTAAAAGAATACCCAGCTCAGCAAGAACATACCTAACCCACAATGTCTCAGCAACAGTATACGCAACAGCTCGATATTCGGCTTCGGTAGAAGACTTAGATACGATTGGTTGTTTCTTTGAGCACCAAGAAATTAAGTCGGGACCCGGAAAGATGGCATAACTTTGTGGTAGAACGGGAACTATCGGGACATCCTGCCCGATCGGCGTCGAGTAAGCCATCACAAGAGAGTTGTGCTTTGCTTTCCGTAGGGGAGAAGACCATGAGTGGATGTGCCCTGTAGGTACTGAAAATGCGCTTAACAACAATCAAGTGAGAGGTACGGGGGGCATGCATGAGCTTGGGAGACAACATGAACCGCATAAGCAATGTCGGAGTCTAGTCATGGTGAGATATTGCAGTGCTCCAACCATACTCGATAAGAAGTAGGGTTCGCTAAGAGATCCCCATCTAACCAGGTGAGGGTGGTGCGAGAAGCTAAGGGAGTTCGAGCTGGTTTAACGAGAGGACGGCTCAAACTTAACCGGAAGATCATTAAGATACTTAGCTTGAGAGAGAAAAGAGAGTCTTGGGTACGAACCACCTGAACACCTAAAAAGTAATGGAGATCACCCAAGTCCTTCATAGGAAATTGAAGAGACAATAAGTGAATGAGATGAAGTAATAGAGGTGTGTTATTACCAGTGAAAATAATATCATCGACATAAAGAAGAAGAATAAGAATGGAGGTACCATGATGGAGAACAAACATAGAGGGGTCAAAGAGACTAGCAACAAATCCAAGGGATAGAAGAAAGCTGCCAAATTTATGGAACCATGCCCGAGGAGCTTGTTTGAGCCCATAAATGGATTTTAGCGGTTCGTGACATGGTTTGGGTAATCTTGGTCAACAAAGCCCTTGGGTTGAGTCGTATATACATCCTCTGTTAAATCACCATGAAGAAATGCGTTTTTGACATCAAGTTGCCTAATAGCCCAACCATATGTAACAGCAAGGGATAGAATAAGGTGAATGGTCGGGGGCTTGACAACAGGACTGAAAGTCTCACTATAATCAAACCTAGCTCGCTGATTACACCCTCTGACAACCAGACGGGCTTTGTCTCTTTCTATTTCTCCATTGGCATGATATTTTGTTTTATAAAGCCACTTACTCGTTAACAAGTTCATGTTATTGTGACGAGGGACAAGACGCCAAGTATTATTTTCAATCATAGCATTAAATTCTTCTGCCATAGCCTTTTGCCAACGTGAATGCTTAGAAGCTTGAGAGTATGAGGTGGGAGTGACATCTTGAGCCAAAATATGCATTGGTTGATGGACTCGAGACTTGACAATGCCATGCTTAGTACTAGTTAGGGTATGCAAAGATTTAATGACTCGAGGCTTAAATATGCCATGCTTAGCTCTAGTATGCATGTTATGCAGATTGACAGGAATGTTATGTATAGTAGACCTGGATGACTTAGCATGAGAATGCATACAAGGGGAGGATGGGGAAGGGGGATGCACATCAGCACTAGGGGACTCTACCACATTTACAGTATCATGGGTAACATTGTGAGCATTAGACAGAGGAGATGAAGTATGCATCGACATAGGCAAAGGCGACTGAGAGTCCATGGGCAGCTGCAAAGGTGATGTACGAAGAGGCTGAAAAGGAGTACAAGCAAACTCAGGGGTCTGCTCCATAAGAGGCTGATCTGGTTGTATGCGAGGAGAGACCAAAGATAGAGCAGGAGGCTGAACTGAGCACACAGTAGGAGGAGCTAAGGCCGCATGACGGGTGGCTTTGTCTATACGGTGAAGGAGAGGGGGTTGACTGTGACGACACGAGTGGATGTCGGAGATGAGGTGACCACAAACTCTAGAGGTGAAACAAAGTGTGTCGAGGTGGGAGCTAAGTGCGGGTAAGGGAATTTGTTTTCATGAAAAACAACATGACGACTAATAATGACTTTACCAGTGACAACATCAAGGCAACGATATCCTTTATAATTAGCAGCATAGCCAATAAAACCACATCTTTTAGATCGCGGAGCAAGTTTATTAGACGTTTTAGCCGTAAGGTTAGGGAAACACTCACAACCAAATACCTTCAATAAAGAGTAATCAGGCTTCCGTTTAAAAGACGCTCAAAAGGAGATACACCTCCTAAATTAGGGGTAGGAAGACGATTAATTACATAAGTGGATGTAAAACACACATCAACCCAAACCGACACGGGAATTTAGACTCTACCAAAAAGTTCGGGCCATCCCCACAATATGTTGATGTTTCCGTTCGGCAACACCGTTTTGTTGAGGAGTATCCGGACAAGATTTTCGAAATATAATGCCGCAGTTAGACAAGTGAGTAAATAAAGGATTATTATCATATTCCAATCCACCATCACTTTGGAGAATCTTGATTTTAAGATCAAATAAGTTTTCAACCATCTTTTGAAAATGAATGAAGACGGGTTTGGCATCATTTTTGTGCTTAAGAGGATAATGCCAAGTAAACCGAGTACAATCATCCACAAAATTAATGTAATATTTAAAACCAAGATTGGGGGGACGGGAGATTCCCGTAAGTCGGAATGAATTAGAAACAAAGGAGTGCTAACATGATGTTCAAACGAGAGGAAAAGGAAGTCTAGTAGACTTAGCCACCCTACAAGGGACACATTGATTTTCAAAATTAGTGGTTTGTAACAATAGCCTTATTTTTTCGAAGTAACCTCAAGATCCTAATGCCACAATGTCCTAGCCGTCGGTGCCACGTATCTCAGATTCATGTAATGCAACTAATCTTTGGGGTAGGCTGACAATGCAATCTTGGACTAATGGGATACACTCCATGCCTCTTGGAACCCTCAAGAAGAATTTTCCCCGTTGTTTTGTCCTTAACATGCCCGGAAGAAGAGTCAAAATTAACATTGCAATTATTATCTTGACACTAACTTTTGAATGGAGAGGAGATTATATTTAATATCGGGGACATGTAACACATTATGCAAATTGAGAGGTTTGGCAGAAGTATTTAATGTTACAGAACCAATATTGTTAATTCTTAGTTGTTGTCCATTGCCCACAATAACACGAGTTGTTCCCGAGTAAGGAGTTTTGTTTGTCAAAATACCTTCGATGGAGTCATATGGGAGAGTCTGCTGCAGAGTGCGGATACCGGACAATGTCATTAGTTTCACCGGATTGGATTGCGGTAAGAGCGGGGAGGAGCGGAAGCGAAGAGGCGGTGATGGCGGGGAAAATAACGAGGACAATAAGGGCGGTGTGACCTGGGTTAAAGCACGGTTGACGGGACAACTAAAGGAACAACACCATTAGCCACATTAGATGGGTTAGCAATCGAAGGGAAAGTAGGAGTTGCAACATCAAAACATGAGAGAGAGGCAATAACATTGGGTTGTTGGGCTCGAGAGTTCACATAATTAGTGTGATTTCTATTTTGTTCTTTGCCTTGCGGGGCCATTGTTATTGGTTGGTTGGTGGAGTTATGGTTGTTGTTGTTGTTGTGGTTGCCCACGACCCCCACGACCACGACCTCTACCACCCTTGTTTCTCCAATTGTTTCGGCCTCAACCACCTCCATTGGAAGTGTTGTTATTGTTGGGCTGCATTAGAGGTGGCAGCACTAATGTTTTCAGTAGTTGTAGGTGCCGCAAGAGCTTGATGTAATGTTTTGACATCAGTAGGATTACGAATCTGCCGCAACCTTTGTTCCTACATAATCAGTTTGGCACTAAGATCATCAAATGTGATATGGCTACCAAAGAGACCTATGGTAGTAGTGAGAGTTTCATAATCGGTGCCAAAGCCAAATAGAGTATGTTGAACTAACTCCTGATCAGACAATGGAGAGTTGATAGCAGCCAAAGAATCCGCCACAAATTTAATTCCACGCAAGTACACTTCCATTGTTTGAGATTCCGTTTTTAAGTTAGTGAGGGAACGTTTAAGTTCCATCACCTTGGCCAGCTGGCGGTTTGAAAACGTTTTTGCAAACGTTCCCAAATTTGAAAGGAGTGGGCTAAATCATGAACCTCGACTAGCACGTCACGAGCAATTGTAGCAAACAACCAAGACCTTAAACTCTGATCAATACGAAGCCATTCAGAATATTGGAGATTAACAATAGGAGTTCCTAGATAATTCGGATCACGGTAATACATCTCCGGAGGAGGTAGTGACCCATCAACAAAACCAAGCAGATTATGAGAAATTAATAACGCAGTAAATTGAGTCCTCCAAGTGAGATAATCCTCGACCGTACCAAGACGGACCGTGACTAAATTAGTCACATTGGGTGCTGCAAGACTAGAAGAGTAGTATGAAGGGAGTGGAGGCGATGGATTATAGCCACCAAGAGGAGGAACATATGATGGGTGATTGCCCAATAAAAGGACCCCCTGCTAAATTCATCCCATATAAGCCATTAACCAGTGATCAACGGGAAGATAGTTACCTCGCGGGTTCGAACTACTAGAGCCGATGTCAAAGGGAAGAGTTGATAATCCGATGAGACGGCAAGGAGATCGTCGGCGTTGGCATGGACCATGAGAACCCGGGCGGCGCGGATCCATGAACGGGCGGCACAAAGGTGGACGCCAGGGAGAGTGACGTTGATGGACAAGTCACAGCGGCTATGGGGTTGGAGTGCGACGCAATAACAAGATCTTGGGGGTTTTGAATTTGATCTGCAACAAACGGATTTGGAGATCGAGACGGCGTCAAAGTCGTAATGGTATTTGGCACATGGGGAGGAGTATGTGGTTCCACATGTGACAGGGAGACATTTGAAAAGTCTTCCTTAGAATAAGAAATACCAAAGGAAGCGAGGAGGTGGCAATTCCATTAAAGAATTGATGATATTGACTTAAGAACTCAAGGAGCAAACGAAAAAATTATTGTTTGTTTGATTAGGGTTTGAGTTTAGGATTTTGTGGCTCTTGATACCATGTGAGAATAATTAGGGTGACCGACTCACCTTTCCCGGGAGTTGGTGCTCGAATATATATAGGTAAAATAATTACAAATTTACCAAAGAGACCTTAGTCCTCTAATATTTAGTTTTCCTAGAATAATTAGGAAACTAGATATATATTTTAGCTTATATAATATTCTGTTTAGGATTAATGTTATATTCCTAGTAGGTTCTTATTATTCCTAGTTGACCATAAATATAGGTTATTGGATGGAAATAATTGTATGGTTTGGAAAAGCCCGGATTTTAGATGCCCGGGTAAACAAGGGTTAGGACTCGGATTTAGGGGATCCGAGGTTTAGAGTGATTAGGTTAGATAGGGAGAGATCTTGAGTCCTTGTAATTCGTTTTATCATACACATCATTGAAAGTCCTAGTGCATTCTTTGGTGGTTTTTCTCCCGATTCTCGGGTTTTCAAATTAAATCTTTTTGTGTGATCTTTATTGTTGTTTTTGTGCTATTTCCACATTATTATTGCTTGGAAATACATAATTTATTATGCCATCGATCCTAGCAATTGGTATTTGAGCGGGGTTGAGGGTTGGTTGTAAAGAACGTACATGGGTGGTCCCATAAATAATTTGGCGCTGGTAATAGGTGGATGTAGAGCGGTTGATGTAGCTCAGTGGCGAGTATGCATGTTTTTGGGAGATTGCATGGTTCAACATGTTGGTTAGATTATGATGGTAAGTAATAATGGTTTCTTAAACAAGAAACGCGAAGCTATGAAGGTAGAAGAGTGGAAGAGACCCTGGTAGAATGAACAACAATGACAAGGTATTGTCCCATTGGATGTTTTCTACACAGAAATTATGGATTTCGTCGAAAAACTGTGCACGCAGAAGATTTTGGTAGAGAACCATGTGTTAAAGTTGGGTGTCTCTCAGGCGCTTGGTAACCTAGAGGAACACACGTGATGAACAAAAGTAGTGCAGGTGTGCGTACGAATAATCGAGTCCGATAATGGGTGTTCGTGCGGGTGGGAGCATCACGATGCTCGAGTATGATATTATGTCCCATGACTCGTGTGGTATTGGCTTGTGGTCAAGTTGTATGGCTAGGTGTGTAACACCTCAAATTACTTTTCTAAAAAGGAAGTTGGGAACGTCACCGCAGCAGATAAACGCAAGGCTATTGGAAAAATAACTACTTTTAAATCTATTTTTTGTCCCAAACTACCTTTAACTTTCAAGTTGTTGCGAGAAACTACCTTATAAAAAATTTGTTATCCCAAACTACCTTACTTTTACTATTTTGTTGTTGACAGCTACCTTATGTCGGTTTCCGGTGTTGACTTTTTTTTCCAGTTTTTTTTAATGTCATGTAATATCACTTGACCTCTTCAAACACTTTTTTCATTTCCCCCACCCTATTTTCCCCATTTCCCTATGCGCTCTCTCTCTCTCTTTCTCTCTCTCTCTCTCTCATATCTATGTCGACACTTTGTACCACCAATCCACCATTAAATTCCTCTTCTAATACTTAAACTTAAATTGAAACAATCACTCTCTCGATCCTCCTCTCAGTCTCGAATCTCAAGCAATGTCCACAAGGATAATTTTGTTCTCCCACAATTTTGAACTGAAAAAAGTCAACGCCGAAAACCAGCATAACGTAGTTGTCAACAACAAAATGGTAAAAGTAAGGTAGTTTGGGACAATAAATTTTTTATAAGGTAGTTTCTCGCAAAAAATTGAAAGTGAAAAGTAGTTTGGGACAATAAATCCTAAATCTAAATAAACTTTATTAAATCTCAAAGTAAATGCAACAGAAAAATCTAAAACAAAAACAAAGACAATTTCAAATTTGGAAGCATATTGCCCCAAAACTTAAAATCTAAAACTCAATATTCAAAACATAAATGAATTCCATAAAGCTTGCTGAAGAATTCAGCACCAATCCAACAACATCCATGCTCGATGACTACCTGGAAGGAAAATATGCTCACATTCAACGTGAGGTTGAAATGGGTCGTCACAGGGTCAAAGTACATTGACCATCAACAACAACATATGTACATGTCAGTGAAAGCTAAGTACATACACAAGGAAAGTATAAAGGTAAACCTTATCATGACACTAAGCAAACATGAAACTTAGATAACAAACTCAGACTCGACTCTACACAAAATACTTTAAATAAGTTTGGGATTGAATGGGCTTCGTCTTCTTATAGAGTCATACAGGCTACTAACTACTTGTAATATCCCATATTTTAAGCAGCTTAAATTAATGATTTATTATATATATTTAGCATAATTTCTTTTTAAAAATTATTTTGTTAAACATGAAGAATATTTTGGTATTTATATGTTACTAATATTTTGGATGAAAAATCAAGTTTCATCTCTACCAAAGTAAAAAGACGGTTTTGCCCCTTCAGAAAAAAATGAGTGTCTTTCAGTAGATTTCGCTAGAAGAAACCAACAACGTCATCATCTCTTAGAGCACCATTTATGGTGATATTAAAATAAGGGAAAAGCTATATGCAGCCTATAAGAAGCTAAATATAGAAAAAAATATGTATTAATTGATCAACAACAACATATGTACATGTCAGTGAAAGCTAAGTACATACACAAAGAAAGTATAAAGGTAAACCTTATCATGACACTAAGCAAACATGAAACTTAGCTAACAAACTCAGACTCGACTCTACACAAAATACTTTAAATAAGTTTGGGATTGAATGGGCTTCGTCTTCTTATAGAGTCATACAGGCTACTAACTACTTGTAATATCCCATATTTTAAGCAGCTTAAATTAATGATTTATTATATATATTTAGCATAATTTCTTTTTAAAAATTATTTTGTTAAACATGAAGAATATTTTGGTATTTATATGTTACTAATGTTTTGGATGAAAAATCAAGTTTCATCTCTACCAAAGTAAAAAGACGGTTTTGCCCCTTTAGAAAAAAATGAGTGTCTTTCAGTAGAATTCGCTAGAAGAAACCAACAACGTCATCATCTCTTAGAGCACCATTTATGGTGATATTAAAATAAGGGAAAAGCTATATGCAGCCTATAAGAAGCTAAAAATGAAAAAAAAAATGTATTAATTGATCATTTATTACATCGGTTGATGCATAATTTTTCCATAAATTCACAACTTATTTCCATTTAAGGTAGTGTATTTATGTCTTATATTCAACCCGTAGGGCTGCATATAGCAAACCCTTAAAATAAAGATCATCCAGTACTTCTCTCTACTCTTTCTCTCTCTATAAAATTTCACCCCACAATCGTTTTTCAATATTTTCCTTAACAATGAATAAAAGTAAAAAGATCATCAAATATATACATACTAGCAAATTATGCACGCGATGCGTGCCTGATTTTTTTCTTCAAACATAAATTCTAGCCTTTTTGGGCATAAACAAGGGTAAAAATTTGAACGTTAGACATTTTTTTTGGCTAAATTTCGTAGGTCTTCCTCTATTACTTAACCCTTCTTTTATTAACTTTTTTTTACTTATTCGTTCTTTTAGGTTTTTTAAATTAAACTTGATGAACGATAAAAAAATGTTATGTGATTTTTTTAGGATACCTTATGTTGTATTAACATAGTATATTGTGTTAAATAAATTATTTCACTTTGTTAATTGATTGAATTTTCCATTTTGATGTAATAGTTGATTGTGTTTGTAAATTGATTGATAAGATATTTGATTGATGTAATATTCCTTTTTACTTTTTTCAGCATGAATGTACTAAATCTTATAGTCAATGTTTTTTTTTGGTGGTTCAATTATAACTTGATAGTCTTCAACATTTAAGTTAATTTTTTAATGTTATATTTGAGTTTGACTTTGTTTTCCCCTTTTTTTAGTAGTAGTTGATTTACTAATGGGCATTTAAGTAAATTTATAGGGGGACTCATAGCTCCCCCATTCCCTTATATAGTAGAGATATATATATGGAGAAAAAAAATTACTTTTAAAATCTAGCAAAATGGATGTTTATTTGTAGAGCTCCAAAAAATTGATGTTTATTCCCAATGTTTTTTTTGAATTGTATTTCTTAAGATATAACTTTTACATATTTGCAACAAATAATAATTTCTCTATCATCAAAGTAGTGACGCTTGGCACAAAAGCATTGGTACATGGCAAAAAGGGTGAATTTTTCTTCCCAAAATAATCTGATGATCTGCCGTGAGTTTGATCATCCTATGCCCCAAAACCATTGACAATCATCCCATAATCTTTATTTTACTTGTTGTTAAGGAGCAAAATTTAAAGATTGGGCTCACAATCTTAATTTTCAGTCATAAAAAATGATGCTTTTATAAATAGCTAAGGATAGTTGAATAAGCCCGTAAAAAAAAAGGATAGTTGAATAAGGGACAACAACAATTGAAATTTGAAGAAGCAATTCTAGAAAATTTTCAAGCACAAATATCACCTCTTGATTTCTCAACTGGAATTTTTGGAAACCTATTGAGGAATCGCAAATCTCTCACTTGCAACTATTCTTCTGTTCCTCGTGGTTGTTAATCCGTATGACTCGAGAACTACGTTATTTAGCATGGCCAATTGTTGAGGCGTTGGTTACCTCGATGTTGTCTGCTCCTTTCATTTCTCCATTTGATTTCTTTTGAAGCAAATGAATGTATTGGTATTTCTCTTTTAAAAACAAGAACAACCCACCAAAGATTAAAACTTTAACATCCAAAGTTCATAAACTTGTTCAAACTTGAAATGTGAAATGAGGGGAAAATGGAAGAAACCCCAATGGATCAAGTGTTTCCTTCTCTACCGTCGTCCATTGTTAATTGATCTTGGTTCCAACCCTATTGTGCTTGGCCGTTGCTGCTGCCGCACGTTAACATCGGCGCACACATTTCAATTATTAATAAGTATGAAACGATAGAATGTAAAGTGTGCATAAAGTGCAATGCAACCCTATGCCAATAAGGAGAAAGATGCCAAAAAGAAGAAGGATTGAAAGGAAAAACAATAAAATAAGAAAAAGAAGAATCAACATAAAAAGAAAAAGAAGAATGAAATGGCAAACTCTCCTCAACAAACTATTTTTTTGTCGCAATATCACTTTTTCCCTGAAAAAAAAATCAAATTGGGCACTTGAAGGTCAAAGGAGGCAAGAAACTAACTCATCTAGAGGCGGAGTTTTGAGAGATAGAAATGGATACGAAATGGAAGTAGAGGGAATACGATCAATCCTCCTTGTAAATGGGATACGAGGGAAGGGATAGAAACAAGGCTTTCACTAACTACTTCTTACATATCACAAGACTTAAGAGCATAGACTTCTTCCATCAATGACGCTTCAATCAAGCAGTTCTCCTCAAGAACATCCTTACTATCTATCAAAACTTTTAAATCATCCTCAAGTTCAAGGCTACTCTTTCGCAATTGATTTTCATTTTCAATGTTACTCTCATTCACATCACACGCTTTCTCCGCTCCGAACAAGAATCTACCATATAAGGAAATTCCTCAAGAGTGAACTCAAAGCTAGGAGTCAATTATTCGGGATGCAAATAATCTTGAAAATCAATTTGGGGGGGGGAGGGATCATAATCAAGCAAATAAGAATAAATATTGGGGACATAAAGTACATCATTGAAGTTCATGGACAAATTTGATGAAAATTTAGAAGTAGTATGAGAGGGAGTAGGATCATGCATAATAGGCTCACTAGTGGGAATATTTGACTTATCAAAGGAATTTATTCCAACATTGGATGTAACAAGATAATTGGCATGACCAAAATCATAAGTATCCCTAGCTAGCCACATATAGAAATTCCAAGCTTCATCCAAAGATATTGCTCCAAATTCACCATTAATCATATTTTCAACTACTCCTCTAGTATGCTCATTAAACCCCAATAAGTAATATCACAAGCCTCACAAATGCCATAACCATGATATTAAAAAATAAAAACTCCTCAAGTCTATTAACTAAACCGAAAAAGATTCATTATCATATTGAGGAAAAGAAGTACTTGCCATGGTTATCAAGATTTTTTTCAATTTTTTTTTTCGTGTTTTTGGTTTTTCAATTTTGATTTTGTTTATGTGAACTAAACTCGTACAAAAACCAAATACTCAAATCTATGCCATTACTCGACAACTGCGCCATCTTGAAGAAGGGAAGGCAAGGTCGTTTATAATCAAGCAAACCCCTCTATCAAACAATATTTGTAAAACTTAAATTACCAAAATGAGTGTAGAGGCAAGCTAGGGTCGATCATCAAGGAATGATGCTTTGTGTATCTTGTTCTTACGCGCATGAGCTGATTCAGAAACAAACTTAGATTTGAAAGTAACCACTATCTCTATAATAAGTAAATAACAAATCAAAACAAGTAAGCTAGGATATGCAAATGGGGAAAGTGCTAGAGAAATTCGAATTCACTCCTAAGCTAAGCGATTGGATAGATGGGAATGCACCAACAACTAGCATGCAATGACTAAATGCAATAGAAGGTCAACAAATCATGAAGGTACTCCCAAATCCTAGACCTAGTTCTCACTACAATCTAGCAATCAAGAACATGAGTCCTAAATGAAGTACGAGAGATGCAGATTGTGCACACATTCTCATGCCATAAATGACCTACACTAAATGAATATGCAATCATTAGGTTGATCAATCCTGAAACATGTAACATTATGAAAAATCTATCATTTAATCAATCTATAATACAACTCCAATTTCTCTAATCAACCAACTTAGGACCATGACCATACCCCTAGCATAAACTCACTAATCATCAACAAACTAGATTTAACGAGTTTAAAAGAAAACAAAACAAAATCAATATCTATGATCAAACAAACAAAAAGAAATACTCCAATCTCATTAAAGCAAACAATATTAAGTAAACAAACAATTTTTAGATTAAGCTACTAACTAAAGAAAACAAGAGAAATAAGCAATAAAAAAGAGAAAGAGTAAGAAATGCTCATTGATATATCATTAAAGTTTTAATACAACTTTTCTCCCCTTGAATATCAAATTCTTCAATCTCTCTTTGAGTTCTCACAATTTTTCTCTCTAACCTAAACTATGGAGGTTAACCCTCCTTAAAACCGTAAACTAATTTAAGCTAAAGAAAAATGAGTGATAACTAAAACTTGGCTCCCTAAACAAGTGAAAGTAAGGGTATGTTACAACCTAAAAAAATATTAGGGAAAATAATAAGAGTAAACAAAAGAATATAGGGATATTATCTCAGATAACCCTGACATATAGGCCTTTTTCCCAAATGACCCTGACATATTTTTTTTCCCAGATGACCCGAAACTTGTATTTTGTCATTAAACCTAACGGAATTATTAACGGCGTTAACTATTTTCAAACTAAAATACTTACAACCTTTAAAAAAAAAAACCCAAACTCATCTCTTTCTCTCTCTTGTTCTTCCCAAACTCATCTCTTTCTCTCTCTTGTAAATTCAAACCAAAAAGCTAGTACTACTATATTCAATCAATACTTTCATCCTTTGTTAAATTCACCGAAATCGAATCAAGCGGGGCGGCAAATTTGGCGCCTTTCAATTAAAATTCTTGGTGTGTCAAAGAAGAAGAGCAACTCACTCCAATTTTGCAATTTGTAATCTGCAAATATACTAGAGTTTAAACCCTAAAATCACTGCAATATCACAGCAACAAAAGTAAGAGAGGAGAGAGAGAAAATGATGCTGAGAACACCACCTCCGAAGAAACAAAGGCCCGATTGTTTGAATTACAAGGAAATTTACATAGCACAATAACCAATTTTTCCAACAGGCATATTCCCAATTGTTGTCCATTGAAGCGGCCACCCCCAAACTTACCCAAACACAACTCACACACACGCAGAGGAGGGAGAAAATGTGGGTCTTTGAAGCGGCGACGGGAGGGTTGGTGGATGGGCAGCGATTCGTGACGGCGAAGGGCGGCAAGCAGAAGAGCAGGTGGTGGTGTGCAGTGGTGCACGCGCGGTTCGTCGGTGGTGGTGGAAAGGTGGAGGAAAAAGAAGATGCTGCTGGGTTCGTCGGTGGTGGTCGAAAGGTGGGGGAAAAAGAAGATGTTGCTCGATTGTTGCCCAGATTTCAAACAAACAAAAGCTTGTGGCAGCAGCAACAAAAAAAAAAAAGAGGAAAGAAAGTTGCCCAGATTTTTGGGGATTATGCTCGATTGTTGCCCAAATTTTAGAGTCGAATATGCCTAGATTTTTGGTCGAATTTTCTGCTAATTTTGGGTTGTTCGAATTTGGGGCCTTTTGTGTTCGATTTGGGGTTGTTTAGGGTTCGAATTTTGTACAGTTTTTGGTGATGGTAGTGTGGAGACGAAGAACAAGAGAGGGAAGAAGATGAAGAACAAGAGAGATAATCTGGTTTAATTAAAAAAAAGTTAACACCGTTAGATATCCCGTTAGGTTTAATGACAATATACAAGTTTAGGGTCATCTGGGAAAAAAAATATATGTCAGGGTTATTTGGGAAAAAGGCCTATATGTCAAGGTTATTTGAGATAATATCCCAAGAATATAAGAAGAAAAGAGGGAATAAAGGAAAATATAAGAAAAGGAGTAAAAGGGGGAGGAAAGAAAAATAAAAAGGAAAATAAAAAGGAGTTGATTACCTCATTGTAAACGGGATAAGATTTGAGATGCGCGGCGCATCGTATGTTGCATGTCTGCATTTTGCTGATTGTCTTGATTTTGTGCACGCACATCCTGGTGCACTTTACGCAACCGCAAATCTAACCAGATTTTATTTGTTATCCGAAATTTCAAATATTCTTTGTATCTTGCATTAAATAATATCTTTTGGATTTGGAAGTTAATTATCTTAACGAATAAAAATCTGATTTTCATAATATCTTTTAATTCATTAAATATGTAATATATACAACTAATTATCAGGAATAATTATTATTTATTAAAAATACAATTAAGTATCAAGAATAACTTAATTGCGCTTTTCAAAAATGGACTTTGAGAATACAATTAATTATCATGAATAAATAATTGGGCCTTTAAAACTGGGTTTGGAATAAATTAATTATCATTAATTAAGAGTCTTTATGTTCATAAAACGATTTTACGCTTAGCTTTTTGGATTGTTCTTCCTTTGGACATGACCAATTAGGACGACAATATGCTTCATCATGGGGTACTAAAATAGGAAGACACGATTATGTGTCTACGGAAGCCCCCAATTTGATTGAGGTTGGTGAAACCGAAAGTCAAAGTAGTCTGCGTCGGGAAGGAGAACAATTCTGGATGCTATGCAATCTAGAACCGGTCTTTATATCATCAGTTTATGCAAAATACAGTATGTCTGCAAGACAATAACTACAAGTAATTTGATTAGCCTGTAAGAGAAGATGTTAGCAGATAGGTGCAAACAACTCAGATAATGCAGATAATGATGCAAAGATGCAAAGACTTTCTAAGGATGCAGGAGACAATGTGCAAGGTCGGGTTATGTGAAGCTAAGAGGACTAGATTGAAGAAATGCTATGCAAGGTTAGGGTTATGCAAAGCTAGGAGATCGATCTGGATTGGTAGAGATAAATTGATTTTCGAAAACTATTTTGATAAAAAAATCGAGGTTCGTAAGTGAGATATGCGGATTACAACTATTCGGGAGGCGATTTGGAGGAACCACCACAAATATAGAAAGCCCCCACTTTGGGAAAGTTTGACTTGAATTAGACACTCTAAGCCTAGATTAGAATATAGTTGTCTTGAATTGAGCATGTGAAGCTGTGATTCCAATGACTCCCAGGAGCATTCGAAGTTCTATCACTGGGGAGTTGATGTAGGCAAAGTCAGATATTGTCAGAGACCATGGAAGTATCGAAGAGTCTTTCAAGGAAAACGAGAGTTTGAAATAAAAGATAAAAGGTTTAATTTGTGACTCACATAGATCTCGGTGGGAAAAGGCTTTAATTTGGCTAGGTTCAAACTCGAGTGTATGTCCGGGCTTAGAAAGAGTATGCTTATGAATTCAAGAAAGTCAAATCATGTGACCTTGATTAATTTTTTATTGAAGTGGTAGGACCTCGGGATGAGGATTCCTACGTATCCTTGCGGAATCAGACCATTCGCAGTTGTAGATCTGATTTTTGTTTTTGTGCCCTAACTTTTTATTACGCAGCCCTTTCGAGTTTTTAACCTAGCGGGACATGACATAACTAGAAGAAGGAGTTAGGATTGATATGAATGGTTTAAGGTTTGAGGTTTAAGGTTTGGGGATTTCAATGAAGGTTTAATTGGATGGACCAAGGTAAGGATTATGGCTTTGGGCAAAGGGTTATGGCTTCTCTTTATCTGAATGCCAAGGTAAGGTTTATGACTTTTATGATTTTTAAGGGTTTGATGGATTGAAGGGTTTGAAATGAGGGGTAGAACTTGTGCGCAAGCCTCCTAGCTTGACTTTGACTTTTTGCCTTCGACTCCTTTTTTGCGTTGCTATTGTTTTTTGCTCTTGTTTTTGCTTTTTCTCTCTCTCTCTCTCTTTTTCTTTTTCTAATTTTTTCACTTTGAATTTTTTCATTTCTTATTTTTCCTGCCATTGATTTTTTATGTACTAAAGCTTGCACACAAGCTTTTGTGGTTTAGGGTATTGGAAGGTTTGAATGTTGTTGGTGGAGTTTTGATTCGAAGGAATATTTGGCTAAGGATCATGAAGATGATGGGTTAAGCTCTTATTTTGGTTGCATGAAGATGGCTTATGGAGGATTTTGCATGATGATGGCTTATAGAAGGTGATGGCTTTTTTGAAATGATGGAGGAAAAAGGGAAGGATCTCCTTTCCTAAGTATGCCCATTTTTTTTATATTTTTTGATTTTTTAATTATTTTTTATCAATCAAAGTTCATTTAATTTATTAGATTGATTAGGGTTTCATCATTAAATTCGAAGCATAAGAATGAAAGGCCTAATGAAAATAAAAAAGAAAATGCATTTATTTTATTAATTAGAATAAAATAAAATAAAAGGTTGATAAAAATGAAATCCTAAATGATATAGACTCGGCAAGGAAGGAAATAAAGAGTCAGGGAAGGGACTCTCCGACTCAACCTAGAAGACTGACAATAGAAGACTAACCCCCCTGCACTATATATAGAGACACTGGCTACGGAATTATTGTTGATGTTGGCTTTTGCTACATGCGGAACTGGCACTCTACCATCTTCAACCATGTTTTGTAGGGCATTCTTTGAGGCCCAACACATAGATGTTATGCCCATTGCCTTAGTGATATTTACAATAAGAGTTGGAATTCCATTTCGAAGACCTCTTCTCAGGGGAGTAGGACCAATAGGAAGGAGTGCTCCTCTTACACTAAGACTATTGAAAGCTTAGCTTCTTCTAAGGTCATGACAAAGGGAGTGAAGGTTCTTTGGGGGTATTCGTGTCTGATAACCTCTAATTTCAGCGTTCATGCATTAACTTCATTGCTCTTGGAGCTGGCAAGGTTATTGTTATTCTTCTTGGGAGAGTTATTGTTGTTGTAACCCATATTATTAGAGGCTTGTACCTCTTCCTTAATTAGTAGACCAACCTTGCAGAGCTTCGTGAAATACTCTATGGGCTGGAATTTGATGTGTTCTCCGTACTTGGATGGCAAGTTACGGATCACCAGTCGAACTTGATCCTCTTCAGATGGCCTATTAGTCAGTTGGGCGGCCTTTTCCCTCTATCTAGTAAGGAATGTGACAAAGTCTTCGTTGTGGTTTTGCTTGGTTATTATCCAATTCACGAAGACCAATTGGAAGCTGAGCACTGCTGTTATACTTCTTGTGGAAATCCTCTTTGATAAAGTCCCAATCATTCAACTTTTTCTTGTTGAGTAATCTGAACTATTTGGATGGATGTGCATCCAGAGCTAAGGGAAAAACATAAGCAAACAGGTCCTTGCTCATGCCTTTGAGAGCCATAGAGATGGAGAAGGCTCTCAGATTATCGGTCTTTGACCCCCTTAAATTTTGGGAGGTCACCCAATTCTACCTTTTTAGGGAGCTTCCCTTTAGTTTAGGATAATTAATGTCATGGCCATGAGCCTGAATCTCACATGCAAGGAATTGACTGGATCAATTGCTCGAGTTTTTCAAACGTGAAGTCAGTCTTGGACTTCACAAGAGGTTGTAGTGTTGGAGTCTCATCCCACTCTTCATGCTGAGGTGTTAGTTTTTCCTTAAGTGTTTTGAGCTTTTTATCTTATTCCTCAAGACGAGAGTTCATTAGTTGAAGTTGGTCCATGATGGCATTGAGTTGTTTAGAAGCCATTTAGGATGGTGATTCAGGAGTTTCAAATGACTTGTCTGAAAACGTGATGGTTTGTTTAACGGTTATAGTAGTAGGTTAACCTTTTTTCCTCTCCACCGTGCGTTCTCAAGATGTAACCTCACGATATGTCTTGAACATAAAATGAATGGTACTTACTTGTGTAAGTTTTCATAAATGATTTTGGAAATGAGAAATGATTTTGCGATAGAGGATTTAGAAAGGATATAGGTTTTGGAATAGTATGTGCTTGACCATGATGGAGACATGGGCCTAACTATATGCATATGCAGACATAGACTAGACTACGCAAGCAGGCTGGACTGAATGACTGGGCCTTTTTGGTAATAAGGAAGAGACTTTAAACTTACGTGTAGTAAGGCTAGACTTAAGAACTATGCCTTTATGGACTTAAGAAATAGTAGACTATGAACTTACAAGGAGTGTAAGCAGACTAGGCAATAGGTAAGATTAGGAGAATAACCAGACTAGACAATAAGGAAGACTAGACTTTGATCTTACATTTATTATAAGTAGGTTATTCTTAGGGGTGACTAGAATTTGAACTTATATTTAGAATAAGCAGGCTAGATAATAAGGAAGACTAGATTTTGAACTTACATTTAGAATAAGCAGGCTAGACCTAAAGGTGACTAGACTTTGAACTTATATTTGGAATAAGCAAGCTAGACAATAAGGAAGACTAGACTTTGAACTTACATATAGAATAAACAGGCTGGACTTAAGGGTGATTAGACTTTAAACTTATATTTAAAATAAGCAGGCTAGACAATAAAGAAGACTAGATTTTGAACTTACATTTTGAAGAAGTAGGCTAGACTTAAGGGTGACTAGACTTTAACTTATATTTAAAATAAGCAGGCTAGACAATAAGGAAGACTAGACTTTGAACTTACATTTAGAATAAGCAGGCTAGACTTACATGGTATAGTAATTAGGCTAGGCGATAAGGAAAACTAGACATTAAACTTATATGGAGGTTAAGCAGACTAAACGACTAGACTTTGAACTTACATTTAGAATAAACATGCTAGACTTGAAGATTTTGTTGTTATGGCGATAGGGAGAGCTAGACTTTGAACGTGAATGGAAAGTAAGCAGGCTAGGCCAAAGGATTAAGAGGTTTTAGACTATGGACTTCGTTTTATGTGGGCTTGAAATGAGAATTGACTAGAGCTTACTTGGAGATGCAAACTAGACCTAGTATTTAAATTGGGCCTTTATGGGCTAGGAGTAGCACATAAGCTAGACTTAGGAATGTACTAGGATTAGATTGGGCCTGCATGGGCTTCACATAAACTAGGGTTCACATAGAGATGCAAATGGCCTAGATTATGACATTAGTTAGACTTTCATGGGCCCAAGATGAATGCATTGACACTAATGTAAGTGGGCTTAATATGAATGCATGGACTAAAATTTGAATGGGCCTAAGATGAATGCAAATGGACTTGGATTGAGATGATTGGACCGAGTTGTTTGGACTGTGTTGATTAGATTGGTTGGATTGAGTTCAAAATTATAGAAATTCATTTTTTTAAAGGGACCCCTTTGTTATTATATTTAAAGGCATAAAAAAAGTATGAATCGCATTTTTCGAGTTTCACCCACTCATACAAATTTAAAGTTTAAATCCTCCCCAATGATGTCGCCAAATTGTAGACATGTATTTATTGCCTACGCGGTATGAGCGCGGATTTGACTAACTCATTGTAAAGGATTTTTGGTTTTGAAAAAGAAGTCGCCAACAAGTCTTTAAAGGAAGACTCATAAACCTAATTGCATATTGTAGGATATATTTATTGCCTATGTGGGATGAGTGCGGATTTGACTACCTCATTGTAAAGGGTTTTTAGTTTTGAAATACGTTTTGGAAAAAAAAAGTCACCAACAAGTCTTTAAGGAAGACTCATAAACTTAATTAGATTTTATCGGATATTCTTATTGCCTACGTAGAATGAGCGCAGGTTTGACTACCTCATTGTAAAGGTTTTAGTTTTGAAATTTGTTTTGAAATAGAAGTCCGCAACAAGCCTTTAAAGGAAGATTCATTAACCTAATTGGATATTGGAAAACCATAGGGACAACTTAGGAGCTTATCCAACATAGATTTCCCTTTCATGACTTCATAATTGGTCAATGAATACCAAAGATAGAGTTCGAGGGCGAGGGTACAAATATGATCAGGAATCACATTCACCCATTGTTGGCTTCTACTTAATACGATTGATGTTCTAGTTTTTATGCAAATAAATAACTACGCAATATGTTCATGTAATCTAAAATTAGTCAACGTTGGTTCATTGAACACAAAAGACTAATTTTTATGATATGTTATTTTAGCAATCAAATTACTAGGACTCCTAGATCAATAATCTAAATTATCTTATTAAGCGTTAGAACATTTATTTAGGTCTTGTAATTAGCAAAAATAGACATGTGCGATGATGAAAGCTATGCACATATAAGCATGCATATGAATAATAATGTATAGAAATATAAATAGAGAAAAATATTAGAGAATAATATACAAGAGCATGAATTCTTTGAGAATCTACATCATGAAAAGTTGATTGTTAGTATAATAAGAAATAAATTAGAATTGACCCTCAAGATTTATACCTTTGTCACCTGGGTCTTCAATAACAGTCCATAGGAGGAGCAATCTTGAAGGTTGAATGAAGATTTAATGGAAATTCGAAGTGTTTTAATACGTATTTGAATATGTGATGTGTTAGAGGTATTTTCGTAGTTAGAAGTGTAGAAAAAGTCTGGAAAAAATCGGGTGAAAACGAGGTCTATTTATAGGGAAAACGGAAGAATCTGGATTAGATTTTAGGATGTGTGACGCGCAGGCCTGTTGTGTGGGATGCATCAGCAATGCGCGACACGTATCAGTGTTGCACGACACTCATCACGGTATGCGGCGCGCATCACGACGCACGACACGCATCACGACGCACGACACGCATCACGACGCACGATACGCATCTGTTTCTGCGCTTATGAATTTTACCGACTGCCTCGATGTTGCGCGTGCACAATGTTAGCGCGCCAGACGCACTTGGGCACTCGAAGCACATTTGGCCGAGTTCTATTTTTTTATCCATTCTTTAAAAGATTCTTTTTATCCTCATTAAATATTATCGTTTAAAATCCAGAAATCAATTATCCTAAGTATAAAATCTGACTTCTCATAATATCTTTTAATTTAGTAAATATTTATTAAAATATAATTAATTATCTGGAATAAAAATATTTATTAATATAATTAATTATCATGAATAATTAACAATGCTTTATGAAAATGGGCTTTAAAAATAGAATTAATTATCATGAATAATTAATTGGGCTTTTAAAACTGGGGGCTTGGAATAATTAAATAGACCTTAAGTTCTTAAAACGATTTTGGGATTAGATCTTTGGGTTGCTCTTCCTTTGGACCGGACAAATTAGGACGATGGTATGTTTCATCATTAGGTACTAAAATGGAGAGACACGATTATGTGTCTACAAAAGCCCCCACTTTCATTGAGGTTTGTGAAACCTAAAGTCAAAGTAGTCTGTGTCAGGACGGAGAACAATTCTAGATGCTCTGCAATATAGAATCAATCTATATATTGCAAGTTTCTGGAAAGCAAAGTTAGTCTACAAGTCGATAATTACAAGCAATTTGTTTAGCCTGCAAGAGAAGTTGTTAGCAAATAGGTGCAAATGCACATAATGATGGAATAATGCTAACTATGCAAGATCAGGGTTATGCAAAACTAAGAGATAGATGAAATACTATGCAAGGTCAAGGTTATGCAAAGCTAAGGGATAGATGGAACGCTATGCAAGGTCAATGTTATGCAAAGTTTAAGAGAATTGGATTAATAAAAAGAGATATATTTATTTTAAAAAACAATTTTAATAAAATCGGGGTCCACAAGTGAAATCCGCAGATTACAACTCTTTAGAAGTTCGATTTGGAGGAACCATCAAAATTATAGGAAGCCACGGCCCCACTTTGCGAAAACTTGTCTTTAATTTAGGCACTCGGAGCCTAGATAAAAGGTATTGGACTTGGATTAATCATTCAAAGTTTCTTCACTGGGAAGTCAATGTAGGTAAAGTGAGATTTCGCCAGAGATAATGGAAGCATTGAAGAGTTCTTTAGGGATAAGGAAAGTTTGGATTGAAAAATAAAAGGTTTAATTTGTGACCCACATAGATATAGGTGGGAAAAGGCTTTGACGTGGCTAAGTTAGACTCCAGTTTATGTCAGGGTCTAGAGAGAGTTTACTTTTGAATTCTAGAAAGTCAGATCATGAGACATTGACTAGTATACTTTATTGAAGCGGTTGGACCTCGAGATCAGGATTCCTATGTATCCTTACGGAATCAGACCGTTATTAGTTTTTGCTCTGATTTTTTTTGCCCTAACTTTTGCCTAGGCCGCCCTTTTGAGTTTTCGACCTAGCGAGATTAATCATAGATTTCGAGATTAGGATTCCTATTTAGGATTGATATGGATGATTGAAAATGTTTTTGTTTTAGGTTTGGATAAAGGTTTAATTGAATGAGCCAATACTAGTGGAAAGAAGCCTAACGGATCCGGTCATGATACGCTTAATAGATCCGAAAATGGACCAGAGCGGCTGGGGGTAGAGCTAATTGGAAAAATTAACTGACCCAGTGAACCACCAGATTAGCTAACACATAACTGATCCGGTTCGAAGCACAAAACCGGATTAGTTAGGTAAGTGAACAGATCCGGTTTTTAGCACCCACCGGATCAGTTAAGCCTAAAGTTTTTTTTTGGTTTTTTAGCCATGAAATTTACATCCATTAAATTCAGCCAACATCCATAATAAAAGAGCAGGGGAAGAAAGAGATCTAATACTATAAAAAATTACGAAGATAATCAACAAAAAGCAAATAACTTAACTGAATACTCCCGATTTTTTGAGTCTCTATTTATAGTATTTAATATATTTTAAATATACTATAGCATTAAATACTTTTACGTGACAAATATTAATTTTAATAATTCTCCTTTTATCTTAATCAAAATCAGCTTAGCAAAATATTGTGTCATATTTAAAATAAGATTGTTTGGATTAAGCTTTTTTTGATTCACTTTTTAAACAACCTTGAACCAATAAGAAATTAGGGTGACTAATGTCAACCCTAGTATTAAAAAGAAGAAGAGGGAGTCGGCTTTTTCCTTGACCTCTTAGATTAGAGATTTATAGAAATAGTCATATGCTTTTAGTAAGGCATGTGAAATAAAGCCTCAACCAGTACCACATTCATTCCTTTTACGTGCTGATGTAGTTAAATGTCTAACTCTATAGGTCATAGTTTCCTGCTGTTGCGACCGGTGCTCGTTTGCACACGCGTAAGGGGCGTACGTAGACGTCAGGGAAGGAAAACGCTCGAAATCTAGTGAATGACAAAACAAGTGAGGATAGTGAGATTGAAAATGTTCGAGTAGAATCGGTTCACTAGTGGAAAAACATTAAATTGCGGAGGTCATTAAGTGGCATATTGCTGCGGTTTTGGCCGCGCAGCAATAGGTAATTACCTATTGCTGCGGTTTTGGCCGCGCAGCAATAGGTAATTACCTATTGCTGCGGTTTTTAACTGCAGCAATAAAGCAACCTATTGCTGCGGTTCCTACCGAAAACCGCAGCAACAGGTATTTTTTTAATAAAAAAATGAAAGCCTATTGCTGCGGTTTTGGGTAAAAACTGCAGCAATAGGTACAGCTCCAAAAATTTTTTTTTTTTTTTTAAAATTTAGATCTTCGATATTCATATACAATGAGAGAGAGTGCCAAAAAAATAAAAAAACACTTAACTAAAACACAAACTTACAACATTACATTCATATATTATAACTTACATAACTAAATTTTACAATTAACATTTTCTGTTGAAATGACGGATACAAAATCAGTTCTTCAATAAAACAAATGACTATAACACTAACCTAAAAAACAAAGATGAGAATTGAATTAAAAATTAATAGAAACTTCCTAAAAAAAAAAGAAAATAGCTCACATGAATTAAAAAAACCAGATCTACCTTCACCCCCAAAAAAAAAGAAAAAAAAAAAAGATCTACAATCATGACCACGGACCACCGCTATTCATACTCGAGCACGTTACTGAAATTGCTGAAACGAGAAAAGATAAAAAAAATCAAAATCCTAATTCAAGATGAGCACTAAACTGATGTAATTCATCGAATATGATAACGACAAAACGAAATTAGTAGAAGATTTATTATTCTTACGAAAATTGAGCACAAGAATTCGTCTTCAGCAATGACGACAAACAATGAGAGGAAGGATAAGAGGTGGTGGTGGTGAGGACAAGCACCGGGCTACTTGCGGTCGACGAGCGCGGGCTTCGAAGGGTCGAGTCTTCGATCTGAACGGTCGACGAAGAAGAACGATTGACGAATAAGTTTTCGTCTTCGTCTGGTGATGTGAACCGACGAAGAACGAGAAATCTCGAGGAGGAGTCTTCGTCTTCGTCTGGTGAGTTTTCGATCTGAACGGCCGACGAAGAAGAACGACCGACGAAGAAGAAATCTCGAGGAGGAGAAAGAAAGGAGTGGCGAGGACGACTTCGGACGCCACTGATTTTAGGTTGAGCGACGAGATTGAAGATGCTGTGAGATGAGAGATGTGCAAGGAGTTTCTGTTGAGCGACGCTCACCGGCGAGATGAGAGATGAGAGGATGAGAGGAGAGATGAGAGGATGAGAGGAGAGTAAGAGGTTGAGAGGAGAGATGAGAGGATGAGACGATGAGAGGAGAGAGGAGAGATGAGAGGATGAGAGGAGAGTGAGAGGTTGAGAGGAGAGATGAGAGGATGAGAGGAGAGATGAGAGGATGAGAGGAGAGTGAGAGGTTGAGAGGAAAGATGAGAGGATGAGAGAAAACGGCGAGATGAGAGAAGTAAAAAGTGAGGAAGCAAGAACCCTAACTACCACGCGTGTTTTATTAAATCATAGTCTATTACTGCGGTTTTTGTAGGAACCGCAACAATAGGTTCAAATATTATTAAAAAAATAATAATTTAATCTATGCTGCGGTTTCGGCCGGAAACCGCAGCAATATAACTGGTCAAACAATCAACCAAATTTGAAAATTTTTCCCGTTGACATCTATTGCTGCGGTTTTGACTGGGAACCGCATCAATAGGTGTATTTTCTATTTTGCCTTTTCTTTTGACGTGATTTATTATTGCGTATGGGTAAAACCGCAGCAATTCCACCGCAGCAATAAGCAAAAATTCTACTAGTGGTTGTTTGCAAATGCCCAAGTTGTGGCACGGGCATTCTTTGCTTTGTTAGTTGTTTTCCGAGCTTCATCATTTTTTACTAGCAGTGGCGCTGCTGGATGCTTCTGATTCAATTCCTGGTGAACTTCTAAGGTAATGACAATTTGCTTACGGGAGGTTCTTAATTGACTTAGGTGTGAAGATACCAAGGATGGCAGTACTTGAACCAACCATTCGCGAAAAACCTAATAACAAGTGATTGATCCAGTTAAGAGCGTAGCATAGGAGACACGTAATATGACCGTTAACGAACAAAAGCCTCTCATTATTATTATTTCAATAAATAGAAGTATGTAGAATTAGTCTTATTATCTGAAGCATGAACATAATCACCTTTATTCCGACCAAGTACTCTCGCCCCAAAAAGCGGATCCGAACAACCACCAGGCTCGACGAGACGCGTTGGTTGACACAACCGCCGTAGAAATGGTGTCAGTTTGGGGTACGTTTAGTTCACCGGGAGGGTCGCGCTCCCAAATTCGAAGTTTTTCCTAGAAGAGCTTCCGTTCATGCGCCAATTTCAGTTCGCAGAAGCAAAGAGGTGGTGGCAGTAAATTGGGCCTCCAAAGGGTCATATCATCCCTGGTTGGGCATCCAGGACATACCACTAACTTATGCCCTTGTTCCCAATAGCCTCCGAACCGAACGTGAAGGTCTGCCCTCACCCGCCTATTGAAACCTTCAAGGTGTAGATCTTCCAATTCTCGCTTAAAGGTGGGAGAATCCTGGAAAAGTGGGATTGTGCCAATACACGGATAAAGATGTCTTATGACTTAAGACCCGAAAGCTAGATAGAGCAATTGGGAGTGGACTCTTTATCGGTATTTCTTGATTTCAGATTTTTCCTAAATCCAGTTTTTTTCCAATGAGTCGAAAAAAGAAAAAGATTATCGCGGCTGTTGGCACAGAGTTAGTCGCGGCTTCTTCCTCGAGTCCTGTCATGATCGCGCACTCAGCAAAAAAGCTTTACAAGCGGCATTATTCTTATTCACTCACGTAATATTGATGGATCGGGCTTTCGCCCACTGTCCAATATTCCCCACTGACGAAAAAAATGGTTGTCTTTGTCGAAGGGGGCAAGCTTAAGATAAAGTAGGGGCTCGGATTGGGGGTTTGAAGAAAAACAAACATCAAGAAAAACCTCAGGAAAGTGTTCACTTCTTTTTCGCCAGCGTGCCCCGGAATCATGATCTGAGGTTCAACCTACCTCATCTTTCCCTCTTTACTATTTTCACTCCCCTCTCACTCTCTAAAAATTTTCTTCCTCTTTTCTCTCAAAGAAACTTTATTCAACGTCATTCTTTAGTCCTTAATTATTGTTTAACTCTAAAGATTAGCACCTTATGCTTTTGTACAATTAAATTATACTTGGATTTTTGTATAGCATAGTAGTACTATTTTCAATTTATACTTGGTATTCTTTGAGTATTATTACATTAATCTCCTTTTTATCTAGGTTGGAAGTTAATTAATTCTTATTAACTTATTTATATTAGGAGACAGATTCTTAGAAGGAGTATTCTAAATTCTTAATTATTTCCGTGCATGCATCAAGAGGTACATAATGATAGGAAGTTAGCATAGTGACACTCATGGATTATAGATTAGAAGTGAAGCATGAGGAACTTAGTGTCATGTTTAGGTGATAGAATTATTTGTTTTGTGATGATAAGTTGTGGTTGTTGTCATGAGAACAAGTATGAGTTTGAGTTTTTTGTTATTACGAATGACAATTAAGTTATGATGCCTTATTCGATAACAAAACTATGCATTATGAGTAAGTTAAAGTTTCAAGTTCCTCTTAAAATATCAAGCAGGTTTTACTTCTAGTCAAGTCTAGGCAAGAGGTTGTTGTTTCTTTAAAGGAGTTTAATAAAAGTAACTTATTCGATCACCAAACATGCACATATTAAAGAAGTTTAGTTGTGTTTTCGTGCCTTGTGTCGTAGAGTTAACACGTTGTAAAAACTCTTAAATCACATAAAGAGAAAGAAAGTTTGGAATTAGAGCTCGTAGGATAGATCCCATATGAGCAATTAACACAAGGAGAAAGTTGCAACCGCCGTGTTGCATACTTCTTCTTAGGCTCTGCATGACGATGTAAATCGATGTCCTTAGTTATTTGGCATAAAGCATTGAGATGGCTAAGGTTAGCCATACATCCACAGGGCAAGGACGGTCCAAGGGACGCTTGTCGGGATATTATCATACTGATGTAGCATATTTGGTTGAGAGGACGGTCCAAGCTAAGGGTCACCCTAAGCACCTTCATGTAGTAGTTAATAGGTCGTATGACTCGATAAGAAGACAGTTCCTATTCAATGCCAACCTTGTTCAAAGTATTTTGTGTAGAGTCGAGTCTGAGTTGGTTTCTCTAAGTTTCATGTTTGCTTTAGTATCATGAATAGGTTTACCTTTCTTCTTCCTTTGTGTTTGTACTCACCTTTCGCTAACGTGTATGTTTGTTGTTGGTCAATGTACATTGACCCTGCGACAACCCATTCCAATTTTACGTTGAATGGTGAGCAGATTTGCCTTACAGGTGGTCGTCGAGCATGCACGGGGTTGGGTTGGTGCTAAGTTCTTCATCAAGTTTTATCGTTTTCATTTATATTTTAAATATTGAGTTATAGATTTTAAGTTTTGGGGACATATGCTTCCAAATGGTAATAAGAGATTTATTTTGTTTTTCATTATAGATTTTTCCACTGCATGTTTACTTTGAGATTTAATAAAGTTTATATAAAGTTAAAAGTAATTATTTTTCCAATAGTCTTGCATTTCACCGCGTCGGTAACATCTCACCTTCCTATTTAGGAAATTTAATTTAGGGGTGCTACAAACTTAGTATCACAGCAAAACGTTCTTCCACGTTCTTAAAAGATGTTTCAAGAAGGGTTTTACTAATGATTTAACCAAAATGATCTTTGAAAGAGGGTTTATTAGTAAGGGGATCATAAAGTATATCTTTGAAATATTCTATGCTTTTATGACGAATGTGTAGTGTTAAGAGTCGAGTTTTCATAGCTAAGTGTTTGATCCAACTTTTATCTTATGATCTTAAAGTGACGACAAGTTAAAGGATACAAGGGACTAGAACTTAAAGGATACAAGGTATGCTTATAAGTGATTTAGACCCAACGGGGTCAATAAGGCAAGGAAGTTAAAAGTCAAGTGCAAGTGGAAAAGTTTAAGTAGAGTAAGGTCTTAAATTTAGTTAAAGTGATGAACAATTGCGTTGATAAAGATTTGATTGTGATGTATGATGCAAAATCTTAGTTTTAGTTGAATTATGTGTCATAGTTCTTTACTTTGAACTAGACCTAGAGACTTACCATTGACTTTGTTCTTTCTTTATTCTCAGATATGGAGTCTATGGTACAGAACACTTTGTATGGGACACCAAACCTTGGATATGTAAAGAAACATCCACACGAGTCCCTAAGAAAATTTCATTTGAAGATGGACCTTCACCTTACGTATTCGGAGTTTTTTAGAGAGCCCTAAGTTAAGGATGACACATTTTATTTACCCTTCGATCTGACTCACATCCCTGATGCACACCCTTACCTCGAAGTGAAGAATAAGTATGCTGATCTAATCCTACCAAGTGGAGCCCCCAACTATGCCAAGTACTACATAGGACATAGATGAATGATGACTCGAGAATATATCCGGATTGAGCAACATCTTATCTTGAGAGCTCGGGTTATAATACTTGAACCCCGACCTCAACCTCAATTTCGGCTAGAAGGTAGCCATTTACCATCCATTGATGCCTCTCGCCATCTTGTCACTCCAACCATCACCCATTGCATCTCCAAGCCCCTCCCTAGTTCACTCTTTACCTCCATCCCCCGGTGATGTCGGGGCCTTGAGGAGCCCGAAATAGAGAACAATTATGAATGTTTATCATAACCCTAGTTTCACCTCAAGTACCCACTATCCAAGAGGAAGAGGAAGAAGAGTCCGTGGAGGAGGAGGAAGAGTCCATGGAAGATAATGAGTTGGGTATTTTTCTAGAGGAAGTACTTGGAGGACCCATTAAGATGCGCTTCGAGGAAGTTAAACAAGAATAGGAGTCCATCTCATTTTTCCATTTAAAAAGTTGTCTTAAGAAAGATTTTGAACAGTTGTTTCTTGTATTGTTTTTGTACAATAAAAGTTTAAGCCATGATTGACATCTATGTATTTGAGTATCTTTTGGCTTGTGGTGTTTGAACTCTTTTTAAAACTAAGAATTCTCAAAGTGTGGGAATTTCAAGTGCTGGATTGTTTTGCCTTTTTCCATGATTTTGTACTCTGTTATGATTGTATGTTTACAAAGGCTATTACCTTGTATAGACTTTGAATTGAACCTCTACTTGTAGACACAAAATCGTGTCTCACCGTTGAGTACGCAATGATGAAACATACCGTCTTCCTAATTGGTTCGGTCCAAAGGAAGAGTAATCGAACGAGGTAAGACCAAAAGCATTTCGAAAATATAAAGTCTATTTATTAAATCCAAGCCCAATCTTAAAGGCCCAATTAATTATTCCAGATAATTAATTGCATTTTAAATATTTTAATATTAATTATTCATGATAATTAATTTTTTAAAGGATATTTCGAAAATCGGATTTTCATTCTTAAAGATAGGCGATTTCGGATTTCAAATGATATATTTTAATCAAAGGATAAAAAGAATCTTAAAACAATCAAAAAACTGGCCAGAAAGCAAGTACGCGTGGCGCAAGTTGTGCGTCTGGCGCAGAGCGGTGCGCGTGGTGCAAAAGTTTTATTTTATCTTTTCGATTCGTTTTCGGTTTCCTTTGCCTATAAATACCTCGTTTCTTCGAACGAATTTTCACAATGCTTTCCTACGCTTCAATACTTCGAAACAATGCTTTCTTACACTTTAATACCTCGACATCCCTAATATCAAACACTGAAACTCATATTCAAACATTCAAACTCATATTTAAATATACTCAAACACATTGATATCTTCGAATTTCATATTTCAAGCTTCAAGATTGCTCATCCTGAAGATCGTTGTGTAAGATCCAGGCGACAAAGTTATAATTCCTGAGGGTCAATTCCAATTTAATTCCTTTTTTACTAACAATTTACTTGTCACAATGTAGATCTTGAAGGAATTAACGCATTATGTACATTCTTCTCTAAATCTCCTTTTTTAATATTTTCTTTTACATTACATTGATAACTACTACAAAAAAGGGCAAAGAGAACTGTCGAAATATGCTTTATAGAACGCCTCAAGACCGATCTCTAGCTAAGCGATCTATAAAGAATATAGAACGGGTAATAGAGGCGCTTTGTAAGACCAAGCATAGAAAGCGCCTATTCGTGGAGCGTTCTCTATTCTAGTGAAATAGACATGGTATTTGGGAAGGAAAAGAGAGGAATATGAAACGCCTATCTTACATAAATGTTCTCTATATGCCTACTATAGAGAACGGTTATCTTAGATAACCGTTCTCTGTTCCTTTTTTTTTAAAATTAACTGCATAAATATAAAGCAGCGCTCACACTCTGTAGGCTGTATACATCAGGTTTCGTGCATTACAATAGGCTTCCTGCCTCCATCTATCAATGCTTGATAATATGCATCAAAACCAAATATATTAAAACAATAAAAAATCAGTTCATTCATTAACAAAATGTTCTACATAAATACTAAAAAAAAAATCTAAAAAAAAAACTCAAGAACCAATCTAACGTCAAATAGAATATTCAAAAAAAAATAATACTATTGAACTACAATTAATCTAGCTTAACTTTTCCCCTCAAAAAAAAAATCTACCATTATAAATCAACATCTTCATCGTCATGTGCTTGGTGATATCCAGTAACATATGAGATCCACCTATCCCTGACCTCGTCAATCATTTGTTGAGAATATGTGGGAGGAACTCTATCAAAATACTATAAAAATATAAAAACAGAAGTTAGTATACAAAAATATTAATCAAGTTAGAAGCCTCTAAAATAGTTGTTCTGCTGTCATGATAGAGCACAATTAATGTTTGATAGATCAGCACAACATCTAGTGTTTAGTGATAGAGCACATGACAGAGTGTTTGATAGAGCACAACGTTTAGTGTTTAGTGATAGAGCACATGACAGAGTGTTTGATAGAGCCTCTAAAATTAATCATTTGTTTGATAGATCAAAAATAGTTGTTGTCATGATAGAGTGTATTTTGCTGGTCAAAGGGGAGGGGAGAATGTTTTCTAATTTATGATTTTGTTCCCAATGGGAACTTGCTTCAGTATCTGGATTTGAAGGATGGCAATGACAAAGTTCTCAACTGGTCCACTAGAGTAGCCATTATCAAGGGCATTGCTAAAGGTCAGTATAGGTTTATCTTCCTTGTTTACTACATCACCATTCAAACTGGTGCTTGAACTTATATAATTTGCTACAAGTTACATATGCATATTTCAATATGTGTAATATGGAATTGAATAAAAGACATGGTAACTGGGTTACTACTACATTTACGCCAAAGACTTGATTTTCCCTTGTCCATAAAGAAAATAGATAACATGGTCTAAAAAATCAAATTGCAGCATCATTATGGCACATCATCACCCACTTTTATCTCATTTCTTCATCATGTGACAGGACAAGGTATGTTAAGGTTTCATAATAACTTACAGAGCACCTACTTTTTTTCATAGGAATGGAATGGTAGGAGAATGATGAAAGCCCAATGGGGTACAGATTGGAAATCCAATACTTTTTTTTTTACTTTTTTGGTTCACTTAAATCATAGATTCATAATCTAAAGGGGAGGTATAGGGATCTCAATCCATAGGGGGGTAGTGGGTATGAGATTCCAATGGTTTAAGGGGGGATGAGAATCCTTTGGATGTTAGTTTCCATACCTAAGTTTCAACCAAACCAACTTTGTTCCTCTAATTGCTGCAGACATATGAGTGGTCCCAGTGAATTTCACTAATTGCTCCAACTACTGCTTTTCTTACCACATATTGATAATTTACACACTCCACAAGAGCATCATCATTGTCCAGAAATCTTATCTATCATCGAGCAACAGATGATACGTATAAAGTATTATGATATTAACAAGATGGGAAGGGTCTAGTGTTCATGTCAATCAATCAATAAAATAAAGCATCTCCATACATATATACTAGCAAAAACATGAGTTTATGTAGTCAATCAAAAGGTATCTATTACAAATGAACAATTAGGAATGCCAAAGATGATACGTACTTTAAAAGAGCATATCGAGAATGAAATCTTAAAACATGCATCATAAGATATAGGCAATACCTTATCGGGTATGAACATTAGTCTGGATTCTATTGTTTCGATCATATAGCGGCAAACATAATATCCACAATCCTTGGAGCCTAGAGGTTGACGCGGGCACTATTACACAAGAAAGTTCATGTATCAAAAAATTCATAATCTTGTTTAAACGAACTACGCATAAGTGTTACGAAACTGTAAATAAGATCAAGTACCTCTATCTTTTTCCACTTAATATAAGGATTCTTCTTCAGTTTAGCAATATCCTTTCTGTGCTCTTGGCTAAATTTTATGATTGCCCTAAGTTCTCAACAACAGTTAAGTTAAGTAATATTATAATACTTACAATGTGTGAAGAACTATGCAGATACTACTTTGCTTTATTTAGCACATACTTATTAATTATTTTTTGAGCAAATTCACGAGGTTCATTTTCTGCTCCCGCCGGATCTAGCCAATGCACCAATCCAACCCATGGATAAATAACAGCTAACATCCAATGCTCACTACATAAAAATGGGATAAAGTGCAATTATTACCAAATAAATAATTATTCCTTATTGTGAGTGTGTGTGCGCGAAGGGTTAAATAAATTACTTACTTCTCGTTGTAAGGCGCAAAGAATAATTGATTTTTATTTTTGGCATTGTTGCACGCAAAAACTCTAGCCAAATAGTCACATCGATCATCTTCGTTTTCAACAGTAGGAGTATGCGGGGATAGAAAATTGGAGTCACAAAATCCATATAGCCCTGAGATACCTTCTGTATGAACCGTCTCAATTAAATGCCTTGTAAATAAAAATAAAATTATCCCTTTTTGGAGAAGTAATATATAAGTTGAATTGGAAGCGAAAAGAAGACAACACACTTACATCATTAAAATCGACACGTGAGATGATCCCATCTCCCTCTGGAAGCACCAATCAAGTATGTCTTCGTAATCAAGGCTAAGACATTGTTCATTGTGAAACACTTGAGCAGGAATTATAAAGGATTTTATTTTTCCACTCGCTTTCATTGCAATAGCTACATCCTTGAAAACTCGCATCAAACTAGAGGTCAACTTCAATTTATCTCTAGGAGTTATAGTGTACTTTCGAGTGGATGATGATTGTGATGATGGAGATCGTGGAGATGGTGAGGTAGATTCTTTTGTGAATGGGGATGGCATGGTGGATTCCTTTGTGAATGGGGAGGGCGTGATGGATTCCTTTGTAGCTTGCTTATCAGCCTAGTTATATTAAAACAAGAAAAAAAATATGTAAAAAAAACTATATATAGAAGAAATGAACTCACAATATATTATGATAGATAATTGTACCTTCTTTATCGGAAAAACCAAGTGCGCTGGCCAAAGAACAAAATGATCCTTTCCTTGACAAACGAATAAAATTTCGCCTTCTGGACATGGTAAAGGTGCATTTGGGTTGATTTCTTCTGTAACACATACTCGATAATAACCACTGGGCATGGGCTTGAAATGATGTTTGACCACTTCTGATTCCTTTGCAATGTACACTTCTCCAAACGCAACCATATGGACCCATTTGTCACTCTCAATAGCCAAGGAACATAGATTAACACCCTATACAAGTAATTAATCATATTAGAACTAGTGACAAATACACTTAGCATGGTGTCAATAGAGTCGAAACAGCAAAAAAAATACACTTAGCTTAAGATGTGAAGCAGGAAGCAAAGGTGGGGTTAAAATTTTCCTTATGTGTAATTTGCATAACTTGTACACTTTTCTTTACCGCACACTTGAGATGTTGGTTGGTATAATGGCACATTGGGGGACAAATTTCGATAGTACCACACATTAAACAGCCATGACATGCAGTCTTAACTCTTAAGGATTGACATATAAGAATGCAACTAAAAAACATTTATACATCACCCAAAAAATTAAGTAAATGAATATTGCAATATCACACACAAAGCATCCTGATCATTCTAAGTATCAAAGAGTTATGACAGATTGACATCCCAATATCCCACTTGGTAATCCCAGGAAAAAAAAGAATGAGAAACAACAAGAAAGTATCATCAACATGCACCGAAAGAAAAGAAAAAGCAACAAAGGATGAAACTAAGGTCACCTCGGTAAATGGTTCACCACATGGTACATGGCCTGGAAAAAGCTCAGGTTCTTTCTCAGGCTCCTTCTCAGGCTCTGGCCATGCCACATGGTACGGTTCAATTTGATCCTCCGGCTCCTGTACTTTATTATGTTTTGAACCAAGTTGGAAGTGGGCACCTTGAAGTCCTTGGTCAGCTGTAATATGTAAGTGGGCAGACTGAGTAGTCACACCCCTTGACCCATGGATACCACCAGAACAACCCACAACATTTGGATTACCACCTGACTCGCTACCACCATAACCATCCTCTTGGATAGTCCCTAAATGATGACTAACTTGGTTTCCATTGGCAACATCAAACTGTTTCAATTGTTCCAGGCTAAACTTTCCACTAGACACCAAGTAGGAAAGTAATAGATTCTGAGTGTTTATCGTATTTTCTAACTTAGATTTTACACCATTGAGTTCGGATTGCAATTGACTAGGTGGTGTTGGTTTGTTGTACCCAAAGTACTCTTTGTTTGTAACACCCGATCCGACGCCCCTAACACAACCACCATGTTCGGGAGTCTTTAATGCTCTTGCTAGGATATCATTTCGCCCTGTGGCATTAATTTCTCCTTGGATTTGTTGACCCTCTAATGCTTTCTGTCATAAATAATGACCAATAATCATAAGCAATCACATAACTAATTTTAGCACAATTATGATAGCAAATTCAGTTATATGATTTAGATATAAATATATATTCTTACTATTGCTTGAGCTATTTCCAAATCGACAGGATTGTCAAAGGTTATCACACCATCTTCTACTCTAGAATGAGCTCTTATCCAAACTAAATGTCGAGGCACGTCTTTGACTTCAATTCCTTGTTTCTTAAGTTCTTTGGCCTAGCAATATATATAATCATAGTTAGCAAAAATCATATATACAATTGGTAATGTCATAATGTAATGACCATTCGAGCATTCAAACTTACAATCTCTTCTTCATAATACAAGTACCCTTTTCGACCTCCTCGATAGCTTGAAGATTTCTGTTTCGCTCTTTTTCGATTCAAGTCACTTAGTTCCTTTCCGTATAATGAACATTAAAGTTAGCATACAATTTTTTATGAAATAATGTTGCGAGAAATTATACATTAGTGATATGTATTATTGAAAGATTACCTTGAACTTTGGATCATTAGAAGTTTCAATGAATTTGTCCCAATCGGTTTGATCTATCCACGGATACAATGCAGGCGGCGTCCTTATTATCACATCTTTATTCTTTCCCTTGGAGTCATACATAAAATCTCTTCTTAATCTAGCCTTGAAAGTCCTCCACCGAATCGAAGCTCGCCCTAAGACATAGTTTTTACGCTCTTTAGGCACTACAAATCCCCTCTGTATAATTCAATAAAGTGTTAATTACCATTCAATTATAACACGTTATTAAATCTCTCTACTACTAACTAGAAATGCAGTAATTTTCAATGATTTGGTACTCTTGATTGAATGGTGTCATAACTTTAAAGTAAGTATAAAGCTTGTTGACATGATAATATAACTACTTCAAAAATCATTTCGTCTTACTTATCGTGATAAACTCATAAACTTCATCAAGGACTTCTTTTGGAACTTCATCCCACTCAGAGTAATTAATATCCACTCTTTGACGAGCAACTACACCAATGTAAGTGGAAAATGTATCTTTGTTAGTTCCCGTAGGCACATTCCTGTGATTCCACTCTAAGGGGATTTTAATGCCCTTTTGAATTACTTTTCCAACTGCTACTAGTACTGTACGACCCCTACGGTTTTCACATTCAGCCGAGGCCTCATCAGATTCAGATGTTGTATCACCTCGAGGAACACTTACTCGCTTGCTCTGTTTCACCATCACCTACAAAAATACAAAATTTATAAGATAACATCACTAATATTGTAGAATTGGTTTCAAAAATAACATCTTTCATGAGTTTATAATTAGGAAGTAAGTATCGTAAAGACAATCAATCTCAAAAACACACATAGTACTTTTAAGTTTAACTTGTCTATAATTAAAATCTATTACAACTCAACTACAAACACACGTTTAAAAAAGATAACGTAAAAAAAAGACTTAAATTAAGCTTAAACCACGTAAAACCTATTCCAAGGGGAATAGTAAAACCGTGCAAGCAAAATAATATTAAACTTCTACTACAACTAGGATATGAAAACTCTAATGTAATGTAAAACTCTCCTAAAATTGCTGAACACCATCTCAGAATTCCAAGAAGGAAGAATTCGTGGTTAAACCGCATCAACTAATCATTATCGTCTGCACAAAAAAAAATATAATTAAGTCAAATATATATAAGCTTTTGTTGATAACATTAAGAAAAAACTTATTAATTAGTCATGAGAACCTTGTACGTCGGCGCTTAGTAGGTCGCTTTGCATTATTATTTTCCTCCTCCACACAAATCCCTTCTTCATGGTCATTACGTACATATGCTGAAGTACAATCAACACTATCATCCATATTTTGTAGCTCACTTGGGCTACGCATTTCCTCAAACACAATATTGTCATCATGGTCATCAATGACATATCGAGGTTTTGGTATTTTAACAACTGACCTTCTTTTATGACATGGGTCGGTCATATAGAACACTTGTTTGGCTTGACTAGCCAATATATAAGGATCTTCTGTATGGCCAAGTTTGTTAAGATTCATTGAAGTATGCCCTAAATCATCACAAATTACATTATTGTTATTGGCAACCCATTTGCAGCCAAAAACAGGTACCGAAAAACCCATATAATGCAACTCGCATATCTCTTCAATTACCCCATAGTATTGCATTTTACTATAGACAGGATAATTGTCTTTAGAACTAGCAAAATGCATTGCTTCAGCTTCCACAGATTCTCCACTATTTTGCATGGTACTTTTATCATCTTGGTCCGTTGTATAGAATGTGCAACCATTAATGACATATCCAGAGTAAAATGAGGCAGAGAAATCAGGACCATAGGATAAACTCTTAAGTCGATCAGAAACATTTTGTGATGAATCTTTAAGCTCTTTCATCACCTCATATTTGAACCAAATGCGAAATGATCTACTTTGTTCAGTAGCTAATGCTTTCGGGTTAGCCTTTCGATTATGTGCCTTCAAGAAAAGCATGTGACGTTTCACATATAGTGCAACTTCATCTTCATTAAACAGAACATATGTGTGGGCAATATGCCACTTGTTAAGAGACATGTCAAGTTCTCTACGCCCTATAGTTCCCTTGCCATCGAAACGACCATTGTGTCGAGAGGTGGGTAGCCCAATTGACTTCATATTTCCAAGAATATCACTATTATATTCCATAGCTAATTCATAGAGCATCTTCTCTGCGATACAAGCCTCAGGTCGATAAGCATTTTTAACATATCCCTTATAGGTTTTCATCTGCCATTCAAAGGCCCATTGAGCTCTCATGTGCACGGAACCGCAAAATCTAATCTCTCTCACCAACTGAATCGGTAAATGTATCATGATATCGAAAAAGGCAGGGGGGAAATACATCTCCAACTGGCACAAAACACTAATGATTTCAGTCTCCAAAGAATCCAGATCTTTAGGATTTATAACTTTACTATATATCGCATTGAAAAAAGCACATAACCTAATAATCGCATATCGTACATTTTTAGGCAAAATTGAAAGAATAGCAACAGGTAAAAGATCTTGCATCAAAACATGGCAGTCATGAGACTTCAATCCTACAAGTTTCAGATTCTCCATTGAAACAAGTGTAAAGATATTTGAAGAATAACCTTCAGGAACTTTAACTCCGGCTAAGCATTTACAAAACTCAATTTTCTCCTTTTTGGACAATGTATAGGCAGCAGGGGGTAAATATTTTCGCTTATTCATCTCAACAACATGGAGTTCACTTCTCATTTTCATTTTCTTCAAGTCATCCCGAGCACTAGGACCATCTTCTGTCTTCCCAGGAATATTCAATAATGTGCCAATCAAACTATCAAACACATTCTTCTCAATATGCATCACATCTAGAGAATGTCTAACAAATAAAAATCTCCAATAATGAAGCCGCCAAAACCGTAACACTTTTTATACCCCTCTTAGGAACAACATCTTTATTTTTCTTCAACTTGCCAAATGTAATTTCAATGTCTTTTACCTTTTCAAATACTTCATGGCTAGTAAAGACTTTTGGACGACAATTAAAATTTCGTTTCCCATTAAAAGCTTTTTTGAGTCTACGGTACGCATGATCATTAGGAAGAAATGGACGATGATCATAGTAGACCGTCTTTCTAGATGCTGGTAACCATTTTCCTTTCCAACCATCTTCACATATGGGACACGCATATTTTCCTTTCACGGTATAACCAGAAAGATTACCATATGCTGGAAAATCTTGGATGGTGCAAAATAACATTGCTCTCAAATTAAACATTTCACTTCGACTGGCATCAAACACTTCTACACCTTTTTCCCAGAATAACTTCAAATCATCAATAAGAAGAGCCAAGTATACATCAATGTCATTGCCAGGTTGTTTTGGCCCAGAAATAAGCATAGACAATATAATGTACTTTCTTTTCATACATAAAAAAGGAGGTAAGTTGTAAGCTACCAACATGACTGGCCAAGTACTATGCATGCTACTAAGAGAACTAAAGGGATTCATACCATCAGTAGATAATGCAAGGCGTAGGTTTCGTTCTTCTTTACCAAAGCCACTAAATTCTCCATCAATAAATCTCCATTGTAGAGAGTCAGCATGGTGTCTAAGTAACCCATCTTTTTTGCGACCAAATTTATGCCATGTCAACTTTTCAGCATCTTCTGAATTTGAATACATCCTCCTGAATCTTGGTATTATTGGAAAATACCACAAAACCTTAGCCGGAACTCCTTCCTTTTTCTTGTACCTCGAGACATTGCATTTGGGGCAACTATCTAAAGATTCAAATTCATTGCGGTACAATATGCAATCGTTAGGGCAAGCATGAATTTTTTCATAACGCAGGTCTAATGTACACAATATTTTTTTTGCCTCATATGTACCACTTGGCAAAACATTATCAGAAGGAAGTATGTCTTTCAATAACTCAAGTAATGCAGTAAAACTCTTGTCTGTCCAACCATGGCCCGCCTTCAAATTGTATAGCTTAAGTACAGTCGATAATTTTGTGTACTTACTGCAACCTGTGTATAAAGGCTGCTCAGAATCACTCAACAATTCTTTTATCTCATTGGGATCATCATTAACTCTTTCCTCAAATTGACCTATCATGTCTTCTAATCTATCACCTTCACCACTAGTATTATGGTCTTGATTACCACCAACCTGAAGTTCCTTCCCCTTTTTTCACCATGACGATGCCAACAAGTATATGTTCTATCAAACTCCCATTTACTCAAATGACTAAGTATTATGTCAGTTTTGTGATACATAAGATTATGACACATATAACAAGGACAAGGCAACTTATCACGACCTTCACTATTCTCCAAGGCAAATTTAATGAACTCCAAAACTCCTAGTTCATATTTTAGATCCCCCAATTTTGTTGTTGTTATCCAACTTCGATCCATCTCTACACACAAAAATAAAATAAAAACACATAATTCTTTATGATAATATTAACAAAGATACATTTATAGGCATTGATTCATTATCAAGCATGATCCACCTAATTTTACATATAAGTTGACCAAGTTATTTTGTTAACGTAAAAATGTACAACTTATCACAATAAGGGTGATATAGTAGGCAAAGTTTCGTATAAGATGGTCTAACAAACACTTATTGTGAGAATCAGGGTGACTTTTTCCTACTTTGGGGAAGCCTTCTTACTTTATTAGGAGCAGCTTATAATATCTCGTAATAAATAAAGCATTTCAACAACTTGAAAAGTCTAATTATCGGTCACTAAATGTAGAGACGATATTATATATGTATCTATAGTAAGATCATTTTATAACTTAAAAAACAACAAAGCAGTTAGTTTCAAAATTAGTTAATTCAATTAAGGTCTCCCAAATTTTTCTCAAGGAAAAAAAATGAGTAAGCTGTCGGTAAGGCTTCAACAAAATTAATGTGAAAATATGTGCTAAATAGTCGTGTAAGTATTTTTTTTTTTTTTTTGACGGCGTGTAAGTCATCTATATTGTAGTTCTTCTGGTAATACCATAATATATAGCATTATTTAGTACTGCTGAAAAATCAGTTACATCATAGGACCATCACCCAAATTAAGTACTGAATTATGATAATCAAAGTGATGTACTACAAAATTTCAAACCTCAACTAGGATATAATGAGAACACTATGTAAAAATTTTGTCCCCTAGAAAAAGTTGTCTAGATCATAAAAAGACTGAATTTTCAGCAACCTCATCACCCATAATCAACGAACATGAGCACTATGTTTGTGGGTTGACATTTGAGAACCATACATCATTATCTCGTACAGTGCTAAAAGTCTTCCTAAATGCAGTAGTATACCCACTAAAAAAATTAACAAAAAATACAATTGGAATTAGCATATACGGCAAAATCATGCTTTTAACGCTTTTGCTAGTCGCTGCCCACTTTTCTCCTCAATTTTTAAATACAATTGGAATTAGCATATATACTAAAGAAAGAAAACAGACTAAAATCCATAAAGAATGTAATTGAATGAGAATCATAAACACAATTACACAACTATGTTGATCAAATCAATCCACAAAATCATTAATTAGGCAGTTTTTGTATCTAAAATAGTTTGATTGATTTGATTCCAAAGAAAAAAAATCAAGCAACATCAAGGAATTGGTGGCAAAGAAAATTGAGGGTCGCTGAACAAAAGAATGTAAAACAAGATATATAACTCACCAGGAATTGATTGCAGCAGTAGCGTGGTACAGGCGGTGGCAGTGAACCGGTGGTCGTCAACCAGTCAACGGAGCCCTAATTGGTAGAAGTTTGGTGCAGTAAATATGGTAGCAGTAGCGTCGGTGTCAGGTGCAGCAGCGCCGACAGCGTGCGGCGGAACAAGAGGTACGTTGTGGTGTTTGGTACTGTGGAGAATTCAACCACGCTCGCCTATGGTTCAATTCGGCGATGAACTCTCACAACTGATTCTCGAGGAAGCGTGGACGTGGGTCACTCGTGGGGTTTAATTTGATTGCCTTTCTTTTGGAATTTTGGAGGGCTAAAAAATAGAGATTTTGTTTTCAGCACGGAAAATGACGTACTTTTAGCGCTTGTTTAGTTATGATATATATATTTTAATAAATTTATTTCTTTTTTGGAGTAAAATATAAAACTGACATCTAAGATAGGCGTTTTCTATCTTATCACTCATAAAACTGTTGTATAAGAAAGGCGTTCTCTATAGTTGCCATAAACGCTTATCCAAGTTAACTGTTCTCTATCTTGTGTTTCTTAATCCACTTTTTGTAGTAGTGTATATTATTCATATGCATGATTGTATGTTTTAATGCTTTCATCACCTCACATGATTATTATTGCTAATCAAGACCTAAAGAATTATTCTAATATTAATCAGATAATTTGAACAACCTATTAGGAACCTTGTAATTTTGATTGCTTAATAACATACCAATAAAAATAGTCTTTTGATGTGTTTAATCAACCAACTTATACTAATATTTTTAGGGTGCTTGAAAATATTATCTGGTTGTTCTTTTGCATAAAACTTGACATGAATCGATATTTAGTAGAGGCCAGCAATGGGCGAACGTGTTTCATTATGACCGTGTTCGTACCCTCACCCCCGAACTTAATCTATGGTTCATTGACCATTAATAGAGTCATGACGGGGAAATATACATTGGATAAGTCCCTAATTTGTCCCTACGATTTCCCAATATCCAATTAGGTTTATGAGTATTCTTTTAAAGACTTGTTGGCGACTTCAAAATGTTTTCAATAAAACCTTTGCAATGAGGTAGTCAAATATGCGCTCACTCCACGTAGGCGAAATAAAAACACGCCTACAATTCGGCGACTTCACTGGGGAGAATTTAAAAAAATCAATTTTTTTAAATGAGTGGGTGAAACTCGAAAAATACGATTCATACTTGTTTTTATGCCTTTGAATGACATTACAGTTTTGCATATGCATGACTATTGTTTAAGCCACCATAAGGACAATTTTCCTTGCCTCATTAGCGCATGTTCTATGTGTCCACCCCCGGGGGGTTTGTGATTTGTCCTTCCGAAAGCTTCCTGAGTGATAGTGTTGGATCTCAGTCATAAGCAAACCTACCCAACCATGGCATTGTTTTCTTGTTCCTGAATCGAGAATTAGGGTGCATCTTACACATGGCCATATTTCTAAGCAAAGGTACGAAGCGTGGGATCAATCTCTTAGTCATGGACCCTTTTAAGCCTTAACCTAAACCTGACCATAGTTTCAAACGTAGAACTGGACTTTAACATGAGAACTTTTCCATCCATGTTATATGACATTTGCTTGTGATTGCGATTTTTGCCTGTTATTAATCTGTCTAAAACATTGATATGTATCGCGCCTAAAATCGCGTCTAAAAGCATTGTCAACTTGACCAAACTATCGCCGAATTGACAAATTACATGTCGGGAGGCAGTGCGTCGAGCGCACCGCGATGCGCCTGGCGTACAACCCTTGCGCCTACCGCACTGAGCGCAAAGCTGCGCGCCAGACACACCATCATGCGCCTGGCGCACAGCTTCGCGCCGAGCGCAACACCGTACGTGGCGCACAACCTTTATTTCTCATGCTATTGCCAATTCGACTATCGTTTAAGTCAATAAAGTATGTCATTAAGTCTCGTCATAATGTGTTTTTGCCGATTTAGTCGTCCTAATGGTCAATTAGGCGTTCTTTCCGTCTGCATTCGCATAGACTTATGATCGTTTTAGGAGTCCTTTTGTCTAAAACGAAGCTCACCTAATTCAAACATAAAAATCGATCTTTTCGTACATATCACCTAAGGTTGAGTCCATCCTAAAAAAAGTGCATCTACAAAAGTAATCATGGTAGAGTCATCATGCATATCTACCTCCTATATCATCTATCCTATCATATTCCATCCTTTAAAAAAAAAACATACCCTTTTTCAAAATGAACCCTACACCCTCTTCTATTCTCTCTTTTTCGAAAACATTTATTAATAATCATCATACAACCTATTCAAAATAATAATAATATATATATTTTCAAAATTAATCCATTATGTTTTCCCAATAAAAGATAAAAACAAGAGGTTCCTTTCAAGATGAATTTCGAAAATTCTAAGCCCATCCAAATACCTCTAATCCAATTCGATCAACCAATTCCAATTCATTTGCATTTATCCTAGGCCCATCTAAGTTTGAGTCCTTGCATTCATTTTAGGCCCATTTGCATTAGAGTCGATTTTGCATTTATCGTAGGCCCGTTTAAATTTGAGTCCTTGCATTCATATAGGCCCACTAGCATTAGAGTCCATCTTAGGCCATATAAGTCTAGTTCATGTCAAAATCTAGTCCCATTTGCATCTTTATGTGAACCCTAGTCTATGTCAAGCACACCCAAGTCTAATCCCATCCATTTCAATCTAAGTCCAAACCTAGTCCATTTTTAATGTCAAGCACATGTGCATCTCCAAGTCTAACTTCAAATCAATATAGAACTAAGTCCAAAATCAGGTCCATATAAGGCCCAATTCATATCCTAAGTCTAGTCAAGTCCAATTCCAAACCATATAGGATGAAGTCCAAATTCTAAAACTCAAAAACTCTAAGACTAGCGAAGCTAGCACTTCTTAAAGACCACATAGGTAAATCTTGAGTTTAGCGAAGCTACTCACCCCTTAAGACCATAACATCACCCATTGACCAAGTGAAGCTAGTTGTTGAACCCTAGTTTTGATGATGACAAAGGAACAAAGATGCAAACTAAATATTGGACTAACAAGTTATTTAAGTGAATGAATTTCAAGGTATCAATGAAAGGAATAAAGAGAATACTAAGTCAAAGAAGAAATCAAGTTTGGATTTTGAAGACTAAGTGAAGATGTTCAAAGATTTGGTACTGGAGCAGCATTGGAGCAAGAAGACTAAAGAGAGGCCTTTTTGTTTCTAGTTCCAATGTAAAGGAACGAGTAAGAATGGTAAGGAATTGTGGCAATTTAGAATGAGAATGATCGTTTGTTCCTTTGTAAGGAACAGATTTAACCGGGCGCTTAACTAATAAGTTAAAGGAACTAACTATTAAAAGGAACTAGACCTAGGGTGAAGCAAGTACAACGGTTTAATATGTCTCGTTGAGTAATTTATGCCTAGATTCTAGGTAACCGTTTTATTTGAGGTAAAAATCGATTTTAAGGAAAATCTTTTTAAGGAAAAGATTTTATTTTTTATAAAGATAATAAATATCCTTTTCGTTTTTTATGGAAAATATTTTAAAGATAATATTTTTGGTAAAAGGATTTTATTTTGGTTTTATTAATTAAAATGTTTTTAATTAAATCGGCTTTTCGAATTCTCGCTTTAAGTGGTTGCTAAAATTAAGGGAGCAAGAACATGTTTATCACCCACGTTTAACGGTGATCATGGAGATCATGGGTTTAAAGAGGAACGTGTTCCTCCGAGTAAGGAACATCTTGGGATAATGGTTTTACCACTAACACATGTTTTAAATCCCACGTTCTAAGTTATTATCACTATAAATACTAGTGTCTAATGAAGTTCCAATTTGTGTCTGACCAAGTGATTTAGTGAGTTTAACTAAGTAAAGTGTCAGTGCCTTCATTCTCTCATAAAAGCCATTTGTTATTTGCTCTTCTTACTCTAATTCCACTAAGTTTATTTGATCAATTGTATTTTGGTTTTTGAGTAAGGGGACTTTGAGTAAAGTTCTGTACAAGAGAAAGCTTTGAGTGAAGCGAGTTAAAGTGAGAAAACTTTAAGTGAAGTTGAGAGGAACAACTGTTAAGGGAACAGTTGTTCAGGAACTTGAGTTTAGGAACTCAAGGTGTGGGCCGTGAGTAGAATTAGGTTGTAACAAAGTTGTTTGGTCTAATTAGTGAAAGTGTTGAGTTTAAAATCCCTAATGGTCGAGGTTGTTTCTTCTTGTTGGGCCCAAGAAGTTTTTCCTCGTAAAAATCTCTTGTGCTCCTTTAGCTTGTTTTTTTGTTTAAGTCTAAAATTCCGCAAACAGTTAAGTTTATTTGTACACATACAATTCATCCCCCTCTTGTATTATTCCTAGTGAAATAACAATTGGTATCAGAGCTAGAACTCACGAAAGATAGGAAACCCTATTGAGAAAAAGATCAAAGGAACAATGAACACCACCGACAAAATTGAGGAAGGTTATTCTACGCAAAGGCCTCCTATGTTCAATGGGAAGTTCTATTCCTACTGGAAGAACAGAATGGAGATATTCATCAAGGCCGAAAACTACTAGGTATGGAGAGTCATTGAAGTTGGTGATTTTGAGGTCACAACTACTAATGACAAGAATGAGGTAATTCCTAAACCCTTCTCCGAATATGACAAAGCTGATTTCGAAAAAATGAAAGTTAATGCTATGGCTGTTAAACTGTTGCATTGTGGACTTGGACCCCATGAACACAATAGGATCATGGGATGCAAATCCGCAAAGCAAATATGGGATTTACTAGAAGTAACCCATGAAGGAACTAATGAAATCAAGAGATCTAAAATTGATTTACTAATGATTCAATATGAACTGTTCTCCATGAAGGCTAAGGAAAGCATACAAGAGATGTTTACTCGTTTTACTAACATTATTAATGAGTTAGCTTCTCTTGGTTAGTTTATTTCATCAGAGGAACAAGTTCGAAAAGTTCTTAGGAGTCTTCACTAAGTTCAACGGATGGATCACTTATAACTCATGAGCTCCTTTTGTGTTCACTGGCAAAGGTCACTGCTTTACAAGAAACAAAAGACTTCACTAAGTTCAACTTGGAACAGCTTGCTGGATCACTTATAACTCATGAGCTCCATTTTGATACTGAGTTTGGTGAAAGCTCTAAGTCAAAGTCCATTGCCCTCAAAGCAGATGATGAAGATGACTCTGACTAAGAAGAAGAGGAAGCAGCACTCATGGTCCGAAAATTTCAAAAGATGTATAGGAACATGAAGAATGGGAACTTCAAAGGTAAAACTAAAATTTTTTCTAACAAAGCTGCTTGTCATAAATGTGGTAGTACAGATCATTTCATCAAGGAATGTCCACTTTGGGAAAATGATAAGACCAAAGAAAGGAACAAGGAACGCTTCGCTGAAAGGAACAAGGAATCTAAAACACCTTTCTCTAAAGCGAACGTTCGAAAGGCTATGATAGCAGCTTGGGGAGATTCAGAGACTGAAGAGGAAGAGGAACAACAAACTGAAGAAACTGCAAATCTTTGCCTTATGGCAAACATTGAAGAAAAAGAAGATGAAGAAAATGTTGAGGTAAGCCAACATGGACTTGAATCAGACTTAAATGGAAAAACTAGGCCTGAAATTTATGATCTTCTTTATGATGCAATTCTTGAATGTAGGGATGAACGTGAAAAATGTGAACAAACTGAACAAGCTGTTAAAGTTTGCAAAGAACATATAGAATGGCTTAAGAAAATGAGAACGGATGTTGAAAGTAGGTTCTTTGATAAGAATTTAAAAATCAAACAATTATATGAGAGTGTGAAGAATGAAAATTATCTAATCAATTTAGAAATTTCACACTTACAGGAATTTGTCCCTGTTCTAAGTTCCTTTGATATTAGATCAACTCCCTTGAAAGGTTACAGATCTGAAATCGAAAATTTGAATTAAGAGAAATTTATTTTAAAGGAACAGATTTGTAATCTCAAGAAGGAACTTGTTGTTGCAAGGAACAAAGGCAACGTGATGACTGTTCCTAAGTGGATTGAGAGACCACAGACTAAAAGAAAAGAAGGTCTTGGTTTTGAAAACTACAAGAAGAGGAATAAGCCTAAGAAATATGTTGACCTACCTAGTGATAAAATTTGCATGTACTGTGGAAAGATAGGTCATTACATAAATCAATGTCAACTAAGAACTGGAATGATTGGCAAAAATATGTAGTTAAGCAACATGAAATGGGTTGCTAAATCAAATGCTAGTCAAGAACAGGAACCCACGAAACAAGGGGTTCCTACAACTAACAACTACTTGATTTTTGCAGGTTGGAGTGAGGGGGAACAACACTTGGTATCTTGATAGTGGTTGTTCTAAGCATATGACAGGAGACAAATCTAAGTTTCTCTCACTCTCAACCTATGAAGGTGGAAGTGTGACTTTTGGTGATAATAAGAAAGGTAACATAGTTGCCATGGGTAAGGTTGGTAAGTCACCATCACATTCCATTGATAATGTGTTTCTTATTCAAGGTTTAAAGCACAATCTATTAAGTATTTCCCAATTATGTGACAAGTGAAATGTTGTTAAATTTAATAGTGAAAAATGCTTCGATCGTTACATTAACTCTAAGAATGTCATCTTGGAAGGAACAAGGAAGGGGAACACATATATTGTGGATCTTGATCTTATTCCTAAAAACAATTTGACATGCCTGAGTGTTATTGAAGATGATCCACTCTTATGGCATAAGCGTCTAGGACATGCTAGCTTTTAATTACCTGACAAACTTTGATCAAAAGATCTTGTTTTGGGATTACCATCTATAAAATTTCATATTGATCAAGTTTGTGATGCTTGTGCCAAAGGTAAGCATATTAGATCCTCTTTCAAATCTAAAACCGTGGTTAGCACCACAAAGCCATTAGAATTAATTCATATGGATTTGTGTGGTCCCATGAGAATTCAAAGTAGAAGTGGCAAGAGGTATGGGCTAGTTATTGTTGATGACTACTCTAGGTACACTTGGGTTATTTTTCTCTCTAGTAAGGATGAGACTTATGATGAGTTCCTTGTCTTTGCTAAAAGAGTTCAAAATTTGAGTGGTCACAAATTGATACATATAAGATCCGATCATGGTAAAGAATTTGAAAATTATAAATTTGATGACTTAAGCAGAGACCATGGCCTAGATCATAATTTTTCTGCCCCTAGGGACACCACAACAAAATGGGGTAGTAGAAAGAAAAAATAGAACTTTGGAGGAAATGGCTAGGACAATGTTAATTGCTAGTGAACTTCCAAGGAACTTTTGGGCTGAGGCTGTTAATACTGCTTGTTACATAATAAATCGTGCCATGAGTAGACCTATCATTAACAAAACTCCTTATGAGCTTTATTTTGGAAAGAAACCCAATATTACTCATTTCAGAACTTTTGGTTGCAAATGTTTTGTTCATAATAATGGGAAAGATAATCTTGGAAAATTTGATGCAAGGAGTGATGAAGCAATATTCTTAGGATATTCATCACATAGTAAGGCTTATAGAGTTTATAATAAAAGAACTATGTGTGTTGAAGAAAGTGTTCATATAATCTTTGATGAATCTGACAATTTTAATCCAAGCAAACATGTTGATGACTTTGAGATAGGCTTGGGTCGATCAAATGAAAAAGATGCAGATTCAATTGAGGAAGAAGAATTAAAAGAGGAAAAAAACGAAGAAGATGAAAACTTTCAAAATAATGATGTTCATGTTCCTCAAGATGATGGAGCTGTTCATGTTCCTGCTAAGAACGAAAATGTTGAAGGAACTGATTCAACAATTGCTGAAAGAGGGACAAATGAACAAGGCTCCTCATCCTCTCAAGAAACTCAAGAGGAACAACATGTTCCTATAACGGAGTTTCAACCAAAACCTTGGAGACATCAAAAATCACATCCAGTGGAACTCATAATAAGTGACATATCAAAAGGTACGCAAACTAGATCTCAGTTAAGGAACTTTTGTGCATTTCATGCGTTCTTATCAATGATAGAACCAAGAAATCATGAAGAAACCCTAACTGATTCTGATTGGATCACTGCTATGCAAGCTGAATTAAATGAGTTCGAAAGAAACAAGGTATGGCATCTAGTTCCCTCTTCTAAACAACAAAAAGTGATTGGCTTAAAATGGGTGTTTAGAAACAAACTAGATGAATATGGAACAATTGTAAGGAACAAAGCTAGACTTGTAGTAAAAGGTTATAATCAACAAGAAGGAATTGACTATGAAGAAACCTTTGCTTCTGTTGCTAGACTGGAAGCCATTAGAATACTAATTGCATTTGCTGCATATATGGGATTTAAATTGTATCAAATGGATGTCAAGTGTGTGTTTCTTAATGGCTATTTAAATGAAGATGTATATGTTGAACAACCCCCTGGATTTGGAAGCAATGATCTCCCAAACCATGTCTACAAGCTTGACAAGGCTCTTTATGGGTTAAAGCAAGCGCCTAGGTCATGGTATGAGAGATTATATAAGTTCCTTTTAGAAAACAACTTTAAAAGAGGAAAAGTGGATAAAACTTTGTTTCTAAAATCGAAAGGAACTGACATACTACTTGTTCAAATATATGTTGATGACATTATTTTCGGAGCAACTAATGAATCATTATGCAAAGAATTCTCTAACCTTATGAGTAATGAATTTGAAATGAGTATGATGGGTGAGTTAAATTTCTTTCTTGGGTTACAAATTAAGCAAACAGAAAAAGGAATAATCATTTACCAACAAAAATACATAAAAGAACTGTTAAAGAAATATGGCCTCGAAAATTCAAAGATAAACCACACTCCTATGGGAACTTCAACTAGATTAGATGAAGATTCCATAGGAACAAGTATTGATCAAACAAAATATGGAGGCATGATTGGTTCACTTTTGTATCTAACTGCTAGTCGTCCAGACATAGCTTTTAGTGTTGGTTTGTGTGCTAGATTTCAAGCAAATCCCATGGAGTCTCATCTAACTGTTGTAAAGAGAATTCTTAGATATCTTAAAGGAACAGATGATCTTGGACTTTTCTATCCAAGAAGTGATACATTTGAGTTAAGAGGATATGCTGATGCTGACTATGCTGGAGATCTTGTAAATAGGAAAAGCACCTCAGGTATGATTCAATTTCTTAGTCATAGTTTAGTTTCTTGGAGCACCAAGAAACAAAACACAATTGCTTTATCCACTGTTGGAGCAGAATATGTGGTTGCTGCTGCATGTTGATCTCAAATGCTTTGGATAAAACAACAATTTTGTGACTATGGAATAATCTTTAATTGTGTTCCTATTTATTGTGATAATACAAGTGCCATTAGTATTTCAAAAGATCCAAAGTGCATCATTCAAGAGTTAAGCATATACATACTCGTACATCACTTTCTAAAAGAAAATGTGGAAAAAGGTTTCGATTAAACTTGAGTTTTGTCAAACCGAAAATCGATTGCCGATATACTAACCAAGCCTCTACAAAGAGATAGATATGAAAAATTAAGGCTTGAGTTAGGTTTAATAAAACTTAAGTAATTGTTCCTATTCCAATCCCCCATGTCTCGAATTAATTTGTCTTACTTTATGTGATATTAAGTGACTGTGATTAATTGCCTAAGACCATTGCAAAATAAGATGTTCATAACATAAACATGGATTCAAAGGAAAAAAGCTACTCACAAATGTCACATAATACTCCCCTTATTGTTCCTAAGTTATAGAAACATGCATGATATGAAGAATGTTGATATTTAGCATAAGTTATTCCTATAGCACAAGTTCCTTAGAGTTTATTTTCTTTCCATAAATTAAAAAGTCCATAAAAATCAAAAATTCGAAAAATCCCAAAAATATAGGAATCGATTTAATCAAGTCATGATTTCCTTTTTATCTTTTTATTCTTTTCTTTTATCTCTTATTTTTGTTTTTATCTTTTTAATTTTTTCCGCGTGTAACTCTTCATTTACTGTTACATGCATCTTCTTTCTTTTTCCTTCTTCCCTTCCAAAACCGTGTTCCTTAAACGCTTCAACTTCACCATTGTTCATCTCCTTCACACCTCTTCGCACCACATAAAACCATAATTTCTTTTCACCAAATGGCAAAAACCTCTCTCAATTCACCTTTTCCAAAAGCAACAACTCCCAAAACCTCTCAAATGGAAAACCCCTCTTCTCCATCCAAAACCCTTGAAGCCGAAAATTTTCAAGAAACAACAATGGCGGTTGAAGAACAAAAATTGGAGTCACCTAGGAGAAGTGTGAGACGAAGAAAACTAATTGGGGAAGATGATGAGGAAGAAACCCCGGAACTAGTTAAGGGGGAGGAAGAAGCTACACATGTTCCTTCCAAAGGAACTGCTGCTTCTTCCTCCAAGAAAAGAGTGGAGCGAAGTGAATCAAGGTATGTTTTAGGATTCTGTGTTGATTTGGAGTGGGCCAAGAAAGTTAGATTCAATGAATTAACCGATATACTAAAGGAACAAGGTATGGAATACCTATTTGAAAACGCATATAATAATGCCTTAGTTCATTTAGCTATGGATGAGTTTTGTGCAAACTTCATCAACATTAATGAAGTATGTACTACTGAAGTTAGGGGGAAGAAAATTAAATTTTCTCAAGAAACTTTAGGAAAGATATGGGAAGTTCCTTGCAAAGGAACCGATCTACATTTTAAGAGGAAAGGAACTGTCACCTTTCCCAATTTCTCCCAAGATGATATTGTTGAATCCTTTGGCGTAACCGCCGGCCAAACCAAAATAAATCACAATCTTCTCTCTCCCGTCCACAAAATTTTGTTTAATCTTGTTTGGAGAGCACTCATTCCTCGAACGAAAAGAGGAATGAGGTTGGTCTCTTGGATATGTGTTATATGTTTTAACTTGACCACCACATTCAAATTAACTTCCTTCTCTCTTTATCCAACATCTCACTCACTGCATTGAGAATCACTGTGTTGTTGGCTATGGTGCATTGATCACCTCTCTTCTTTCTCACTTTAAGATTAAGACTACTGGTTGGCCTACCTTGGGTATAAAACAAGGTAATATTCTAAATGAAAAGACCTTATATGGCTTGGACCTCTCTCGTCCAAGATGGAGTGTTAACTCAAGGGAGGATTGCTACTAGTTCCTCTCACAAGAGAAAATTGCCTAAGGCAAAGTGGAAGAGGAACCAAAGTGGAAGTAATACCGGAGGAACAAGTTCCTACCCCTACGTAACCAAAGGAACAGAAACCCAAGAGGCGCAAAACCGTTGCCAAAAATCCTTCCCCTCCCTGTTCCTAAAAGAGTTAGAAATAGCACTAGGTTGAAAACCGCTAAAACCGCCCCTCGTTCCTTCAAATAAGGACTCTCCATTAGTCCTATCTCGATGCGAGGAACAGGATCACAATTCACCTAAGGAACCAACTCCTCCATCCTCACCAAAAATACCAAGAACCCTCACCGATATTCCTTCCATCTCTCCCTCATCCTTCTCTCGTTCCTTCCAGCTTTGAACAGTTGAAGGTCGAGATGAAAGAACCAAACCCTTTCATCTCTACATCCACCGACCTTCCACCACAACCACCTTTTCTTCCCCGCCATTTACACCACCACCTCACCTTCTATTTCTCTCAAAGGAACAAAGAGGTCCATCACAAGAAAACACCCCAGCTTGCTCCACCTAAACCATCCCCCCGCTCTCGGTTCTAAGGGAAAGGAACAAGTTCATTCGGATGATTTTGGTTGGATTAATGAAGTGTGTCTCCCTGCTCAACATATGATTAAGTTTTACAATCATCTTCACTGGACTTTAGATGCTAAAACTGATAAAATGATGAGTTTAATGAAAGTCCTTAGTGATACTGTGATTGAACAACAAAAGAACATGGAGATGATGGCCCAAGCCATTAACAGTTTGAAGCAACAACTTGATGGGCATCATGGAGAGGTGATGAAGAAGTTCGAAGAAGTGGTTGAGGAAGAAGTCGTAGAGGAACACAACTCCACTTCCCTTCCTAATATCTAGTTCTTGATTCTCTTAAAGGATCAGGAACTCTTAGCTTTTGTTTCTTTTCTTTTCTTTTCTCCTTTTTGCTATATTTGTCTTCGTTTGTGATTTGATTGCATAATTTCTTACTAGGAATGACTAGTATTATGTGATTACTGTTTGAGCAAGTCTAACCTTTGAAATTCCTAACTTAACCATTTTTTTTTGTGCTTGTTAATGGTCCAAAGGTCTTGTAAAATCAGTCTTCCCAAAATCACCAAGAGTTTGATCTTTTTGACGATGACAAAGGGGGAAAAGATAAGGAACAAACTAAGTAAGTTGACAAAAATGAAAACTGAAAAATTGAAAAGCTACAAAAAATGAAAAATTCAAATCCTTAATCTGCCTTAATTAAATTAAATAAATTATTATTTTATCTTTATCATTCTCCATTATTATTTGTTGTTCTCCTTAGTTTGTAACTTTGTTGTCATCATCAAAAAGGGGGAAATTGTTGAACCCTAGTTTTGATGATGACAAAGGAACAAATATGCAAACTAAGTATTGGACTAACAAGTTGTTTAAGTGAATGAATTTCAAGGTATCAATGAAAGGAACAAAGAGAATACTAAGTCAAAGAAGAAATCAAGTTTGGATTTTGAAGACTAAGTGAAGATTTTCAAAGATTTGGTACTGGAGCAGCATTGGAGCAAGAAGACTAAAGAGAGGCCTTTTTGTTTCTAGTTCCAATATAAAGGAACAAGTAAGAATGGTAAGGAACTGTGGCAATTTAGAATGAAAATGATCGTTTGTTCCATTGTAAGGAACACATTTAACCGACGCTTAACTAATTAGTTAAGGGAACTAACTATTAAAAGGAACTAGACCTAGGATGAAGCAAAGACAACGGTTTAATATGTCTGTTGAGTAATTTATGCCTAGATTCTAGGTAACCGTTTTATTTGAGGTAAAATCTGATTTTAAGAAAAATCTTCTTAAGGAAAAGATTTTATTTTTATAAAGATAATAAATATCCTTTCGGTTTTTATGGAAAATATTTTAAAGATAATATTTTTTGGTAAAAGGATTTTATTTTGGTTTTATTAATTAAGATGTTTTTAATTAAATCAGATTTTCGAATTACTGCTTTAAGTGGTTGCTAAAATTAAGGGAGCAGTAACATGTTTATCTCCCACGTTTAACAGTGATCATGGAGATCATGGATTTAAAGAGGAACGTGTTCCTCCGAGTAAGGAACATCTTGGGATAATGGTTTTACCACTAACACATGTTTTAAATCCCACGTTCTAAGTTATTATCACTATAAATACTAGTGTCTAATGAAGTTCCAATTTGTGTCTGACCAAGTGATTTAGTTAGTTTAACTAAGTAAAGTGTCAGTGCCTTCATTCTCTCATAAAAGCCATTTGTTATTTGCTCTTCTTACTCTAATTCCACTAAGTTTATTTGATCAATTGTATTTTGGCTTTTGAGTAAGGGGGCTTTGAGTAAAGTTCTGTAAAAGAGAAAGCTTTGAGTGAAGGGAGTTAAAGTGAGAAAACTTCAAGTGAAGTTGAGAGGAACAACTGTTAAGGGAACAGTTGTTCAGGAACTTGAGTTTAGGAACTCAAGGTGTGGCCCGTGAGTAGAATTAGGTTGTAACAAAGTTGTTTGGCCTAATTAGTGAAAGTGTTGAGTTTAAAATCCCTAGTGTTCGAGGTTGTTTCTTCTTGTTGGGCCCAAGAAGTTTTTCCTCGTAAAAATCCCTTGTGTTCCTTTAGCTTGTTTCTTTGTTTAAGTTTAAAATTCCGCAAAAAGTTACGTTTATTTCTACACATACAATTCATCCCCCTCTTGTATTGTTCCTAGTGAAATAACAATAGTCACCCCTGAAGACCATAACGGCACCCTTTGACATAGCGAAGCTAGTTATCCTGAAGACCATAACGGCACCCTTTGACCAAGCAAAGCTAGTCATACCTAAGACCGTAAAGGCACCCTCTGAGTTTAGCGGAACTACTCACCTTTTAAGACCATAACGACGCCCTTTGACCTAGTGAAGCTAGTCATCCCTAAGACTATAAAGGCACCCTTTGAGTTTAGCGAGGCTACTCACCTTTGAAGACTATAGTGGCATCCTTTAGACCTAGCAAAGCTACTCACCCCTAAGACCATAAAGGCACCCCATGAGTTTAGCGAACCTACTCCTACCCAACATCTGTAGTAGCCCAAATCCTCGAGTCTAGCAAAGCTAATCTACCCTAAGTCCATAATGGCCCAAAAACTTTTGATTCTAGCAAAGCTAGTCCATCTTAGATCCATAAAACCCCAAATCATCGAGTCTAGAGAAGCCAATCACCCATAAAGTCCATAAAGGCAACCCATTAAGTCTAGTGAAACTATCATTCTTTATCGTTATAAAAACCTAAATCATTGAGTCCCGTCTTCTTGCATAGTACAGTCTAGTCCAGTCCATATTTGCATATGCATATAGTTAGGCCCATGTTAGCATCATGGTCAAGCCCATACCTTTTCCCATTTCTCTCTATCATTTGCATTTCCCATTTTCCATTTTTATTTTCCATTTCCATTCTCATTTTCCATTTACATTTCCACCTTTTCCGATCCTCATTTCCAATTCTCATTTTGAAATTCATTCCTTAAAATTTACGAGGTCCATTCGATTTCTATTCAGGAAAAATCGTGAGATTATAACTTGGGAACATCCGACAGAGAGGAAACAAGGTGAACCTACTCCCAGACTTGTCAAACGAGTTCTCACCTTTTCAGACGAATCATCCGAAACTTAAAAATATTATCTCGGTTGTTCTTTTGCATAAAAATTGACATGAATCGATATTTAGTAGAGGCCAAGTAATGGGCGAATGTGGTTCATTATGACCTTGTTCGTAACCTCACCCCCCGAACCCAATCTATGGTTCATTTACCATTAATAGAGTCATGACGGGGAAATCTATATTGGATAAGTCCCTAATTTGTCCCTACGATTTCCCAAAATCCAATTAGGTTTATGAATCTTCCTTTAAAAACTTGTTGGCGACTTCAAAACGTTCTTAATAAAACCTTTGCAATGAGGTAGTCAAATGTGCGCTCACACCGCGTAGGCGAAATAAAAACACTCCTACACTACTATACCTTTTTAAGAGGAACCTTATGCATGGTGGATCTCGTAGAACTGAACTAAACATTGAGGAAACCTTTATGCAATTACTTCAGGTTACTTCCAATTTAGTTCAGGACAGAACTACCCAAAGAGATGACCCTACTACGGCGATGCACAAGAAGATCGACCTCACATACTTTTACTGGGAAGACTCCCCCACAACTTTACAAAACTGAATTAAGGATCTTGACAAGATCTTCAAAGTAGTAGTCTGCCATGAGGAACTTAGAGTAGTAAACGCTACCTATTACCTTAAGGAAGATACCGATTATTTGTGGACTCAAAATAAGACTGCCCTAACTACCCGACCTTTTTTTACCTGGGAAACCCTTAAGGTTGCCCTCAAAAACAAATTTTATCCACTATACTTTAAGAAATATGGCCCAAGAGTTCGTTAACTTTCAAATGGGAAATTTGACTGCTGAACAGTATCACCGCAAGTTCATAGACCTCATGAAGTTTGCACCTGAGATTATCTCCATTGAGGAACTGAAAGCTTCTAGATTTGAGCAAGATTTGTCTTACGACTTGCATTCTAGGTTTGGTGCAGACACTTTGGACTCTCTAGATAAATTGTTTGGGAATGTTGCCCACTTACATGGTATCTTACACGGAGCTAAGGAACATAATGGGGAGAGAAAAATAAAGAAAACCCTAACCCTACTGTATGAGTGTTTTTATTGCCTCAAGGGTTGAGTGCGTATTTGACTACCTCATTGTAAAGGTGTTTATTGAAAAATAATTTGAAGTCGCTAACAAGTTCTTAAAGGAAGACTCGTAAACCTAATTATATTATTTATTATTTATTTTTGTTTTGAGGATGATGACTAGTGAGGCGACATGGTCTCCTAGGAATAAACGGTTACTATGTACTGAGAAGGGTACATAGTTTATACTTACGTACTAAGCAGGGTATGTAGGTCCGTCTTGGTTATTAGTTGTCGTCTGAGAGGACGAAAAGTACTGAGCAGGATACTATCTCGCATCAAGGTGTGGCCATACTAGACATAGGCGAGCATGGTACTATCTCGCATCAGGGTGTGGCCATACTAGACATGGGCGAGCAACGTCCTAATACTATAACTAAATAGGAACAGTGGGTTGTGATCCACTTACGTTTAGTTCCTCCTCGTACGTGTTAAGAAGATTATTTGGAAGCCTTATCATTATCATTTATATCGTTCATATTATTATTTTAATTAGATTTGGTGGTTTATTTTGTTGATCCTTGAGCTCATATGTATATTTTTTTATTTATCTATTTATTATGTTATCTTTACCCTATTTCGTATTTAGCATGTTGTATGGTTTTTGATGTATTTATTTATCTATTTGCTTATTTAATTATTTGAAGTATAATTTGAGAAATTATTGTATGACTTGACAATTGATGATTTTATAACTCCTATATGGATCCTGATTAAGCTGAGAGAGCTACTAGTTACTCCCCACTAGTTGTGGATGTTTGTTGATATGTTTTGTAGGTGTTTATAAGACATTTATTTCGTCTTATGGGCAACGAGAGAGAGGTTATTTAGGAAATTAAGACATTTTCTTATATTTTATTTATTAATGTTGAATACATTGTGATTATGAGGTTGTTTTGTCTCTTTATGGATATTTCGGGATATTGTATTTTGATTTTATTTTATGTAGTTTAAATTTAACCCTTATTTAGTGAAATTTCCGTCAGGCGATATTTCCGCTATCGTCTTCTCTTTAATAAAATTCCTATCTTTTCTCTATTTTATTATGTTTATAAAAGGACGGAGTTTTACATTTGGTATCAGAGCAAATGATCCAAAAACTCTCATTGAGTTGCTACATATTCCATGTGAAATTTATAGTTATTTAACTAGGATTATTAGCTTCTTAGGCTTCAAGAAAAGTACTTAGTGAGTGTTACTTGGGTAGGAAGAAAGCCTTGTGAGTTATTTTCGTTAACTGATGTGCTATATGTTTTTTTTATGTGTTAGTTAGTGATTTCAAGTGACTTAACGTTATTGTTTTTGTAGAATTCCTCCAAGGAGTTATTTGGATGGTCGTAACTAAGTTGCACGTCGTCATCGTATAGCATCGTTTCTTATCGTTTCAAGTTTCGAGGACGAAACTTTCTTAAGAGGGAGTGATTGTAACACCACAAATATCGCTCATAATTTCTTCGACTTATTTTCCCTTAATTATTACTCCCTCCGGTCTTTATTAGTTTACCCGTATTCCTTTTTGGGATGTCCCTTATTAGTTTACCCATTTCTTTTGTTTCTATTTTTGGAATGGGACCACTAACTTTCCATCACACACACATTCAACTTTAATATAAATCAATCTTTTCTCTTTCTTTCTATGTCCCACAACTTCATTTCTCCTAAAACTTTGTGCAAAAGAAACGGGTAAACTAATAAAGACGGGAGGGAGTATTTTTCGTTAAAATTAGGATATTTTATTCCTTAAATATATTATATCGTAATACATTTTCTTTTAAAAACTGTAGGAATTTTATATTTATATGATTTATTTACTTAGAAATTATATATTTTCTAGTATTTAAATTTGCGCGTTTGAGCTACATATTTTATTTTATCGATTTTTGTCGCGTTTTGGACTGTTTGCATAACGAACTTTAGTCTGTCTCTTTTATTTAAGTGCTGCTCGAATATCTCGGAAAAGGAGGGAGAAACATGAGCGGTTTAAAATATGCTTAAGGAGGAGGAAGTTAAGAGTTTGAAGAGACTTTTAATCACCATATGACCCCCTTGTAACCCCCACTTTAATTCTAAATTTAAGCCCCGTTATTCTAACTCTTTTAGCCTCCTTTTAGAACCTATTTGATGCTGGAAAACTGATCAAAAAAATTAGTCCAACTTTCCATTCTATTCGACCATTTGAAGAGAGAAATAGAGAGGAAAAGTTCATCCAGTTTAACCTGCCACACCTTCACGAAAATGGCCATATCCTAATATCTAACCGTTGGATCATCCTCAAATTTGAACAGCATGTTGAGGACATCTGGATTTTCACTTTGACTGGAGAGTTTTGGAATCCGTGCTTTAGTTCGCTGGGAATCTTGATCATAACAGAACAACACGTAATAGAAATCTACAATGTTCAAGAAGAAGTATGCAAGCAATTGGAGGTCTTCAAAGGTAACTGACGGTGACCCTATATTGATTAGAATTCGCATAAGGATTATATTAGTTTTAATAGGTGGGTATTTGGGTTATTAGTATCATGATAGGTTGGGAAAATTTTGTATAATATTATGTGTTATTTTCGTGAAGAATGCCTAAGTTATTGGTGATATGTGCGTGTGAATTATAACCTTAAATTAGACTTGTTTAAACTATGCACTATACTTGATTATTGGAAGCTACATTGCGTTAATTTAATGCAGTTGTATGCTGTCCCAATCTTAAGTATCTTCAGATATGCTCTTAATCTTTTTATACCTAATATTTTTTTGGATGAATTAGTTTACCCAGCATAAGATATGTGTGTATTGTGGTTTTTATTGAAGCATATGCTAAGGTTTCATGTTAGTAACTCTCTATTGATTTCAATCATGTTAAGCCTGGTATGATAGTGGGTAGGATGATGTATGCTGCTACTTTTATGGTGGTGTGATTGCATATGGTTGGTGTTGTTATTTGGCATTACCTCTCCATGCCTTGCACTTATAAGTTGTTACGTTGTTGCTATTGTGCTACTTCACATGTGATTGCTGGTGATGCTCTTTATATGTTGTTGCTTAATAACGCTGCCTTCACGCATGATACGACTTACTGCATGTTGTATGCATTATTCATGCATCTTATGTTTTAACATAATAATTGTATGTGTATTATAGAGAAGTAGTTTGCAGTTTCTTGGTTATACATAGTATGTGTATTATTAACGCATGGTATTTTAATTGAGGAATAGTTTTGCCAAGTGGCAACAGGCATGATGTATTATTTTAGTAATCTTTAGAATGACATAAATTATTATAGTTTAGTTATTATTGATTTACATGAATTGGTGAAGTATTATTTCTTTATATACACATAAGTTGTCGACGTGGTTGTGTTCTAGGTAGAATAATACTACTTTTAGCACGGCTTCGCCAAGGGTATTGTACCGGGGATGTAACGCCCCGGAAATTTATAACCTTAATTAAAAACAATTACTCACATACTTAGCAGTGGAAATGGAACTTAAGCCTTGGAATATGGCCCACTAATACAATGCAGCCTTAGATAGTCCTTGATGATTAATACACAAATGCTCGACCCAAATAATAATGATTTCTTCTTGAACATATTCCTGACTAACAACGCTCTTGCAATGGCTCTGTTCATACCTAGAACAGAAAAACAAAACGTCATGAGCCAAAGCTCAGTAACGTACTACTCTAACATCGTAAATTCTTTTCAATTCATTTTATTTGCAAGAAGGGCGAAGAGAATATAGTAAAACCATTTCGTAAACATACACTTCGAATCAGGAATTTAAAAGTCATTCATTAATATAATCTCCATTATCACATTTCATTATCAGAAAATTTTCTTTGGTTACTTGGCGAGTACAACAGAAGGCATAGCCACCGAGGACATAAGTCCCCCATCAGAAAGTGGCATATAATGCCATAACAGGAAGGCAAAGCCACCGAGGATATTCATCCCCCATCGAAGGTGGCATATAATGCCATAGATCGTAATGGAAGGCAAGGCCACCGAGGATATTCATCCCCCATCAGAAGGTGGCATATAATGCCAATAATAACATAAGGCAAAGCCACCGAGGACATTGTCCCCCATCATCAAAAGGTGGCATATAATGCCAGGCAAAGCCACCGAGGACATTGTCCCCCATCAGAAGGTGGCATATAATGCCATCATGCGGGTGCCACCGAGGACGTTGTCCCCCCATCAGAAGGTGGCGTTGCCGCCAAATACCGTAACGACACGTGCACGTCCCGAGAGAACATAGTACTTGTCATTCACCATCTTTCACTTTAATTTATCATGTTTCGTTTCTTTTGAGTAGTTTTCAAAAATCATATCAGAGTCATTACATAACGTCATCAAATCATCGTACTTCTTATTAACATCATTTGCATGATAAAACAGTTCATATCCCGCACACCATAAATAACATAGCATAAACATTATATAAAAGCATCATAAAACATAGTTGGAAGGGGGAGTGCGGGTGTTAGCAGGTAGACGTTACCCGAAATCCTACTTAACAACCTTGATAGCTGGGGAGGCTTGTAATATCCCTTCATTTTTAATCTAATCAATTCAGGGTTAAATAAAAGACTTATTAATATTTTATTTTAAACTTTGAGTTTCTTGATCCATTCCTATCATGTGTCCATTTTTAGGAGGTTTTAGGAGTTCTATATATTTAGGTCTTTGGTAGTTGATAAAAAGTCATAGGTACATTTACTACTTAACAACTTAGCATCTAAGCCGTAGTTCCTGATTTGTGAGAATGGACGTCTTATTGTAACCATTTCATACTTCATGAATTAACATTAAGCACATGTTACAATTTTTGTTAACCTTTAATTCAAAACTTCATTATATTAGTCATAGGATCCCTTTAAACATATTTGTCATTTATATCTAAAAACAGTGACCATTACTAGTCTTATGATTTATGATTCAAGCTTAATAACTTGTAATTATTGACTTTGGATTATAACCATCTCGTTCTTGTAATCTAAACTATATATAATTGTCTGCTATTTTAACATAAATTTAATAGTAAACTATACTTAATTTGTATTATTCTTTAGTTGATATATTAAAGTTACAAATATATATGAAATCCAGTATTATTGCATAATAATTCATTAATTAGTCATGGTTAAGTACCATAAAATTACAAGGATTATAGTTTATAGTGAGTTTCATTACGTTTTAGTTACTAGCTAAATATCAATATCAACATTCAAATAATTATTTAGCCATCTCACTTAGTCCATTCCATTTTTAGAATAAGTCAGCCCCAAAACATAACTCTAAGCCCAACAACAAAAGCAATTTAGAATAATATGTTTCAGGTTTAACTTTTAAGTACCAAAATCTAAAACTTAGAAACAGTAGATAAAGAGGTATTCTCATACCTCTGGTCCAACTGAGCAACGTCGAACCAGAGAACAGGGGAGAAAGGGCGAAGCTTCGATGAGAAGCGACGAGGCGAGGGTGGAGGCAGCAGCGAGGGGTTGGTGGCACGGCGGTGGTCTAGCGGTGCGCGCATCAGACCAAGCAGAGGAGAGAGAAGGGAGAGTTGGGCGAGAGAGGGAGAAATCACGGGGCTAGTTGATTGGTGTTCTGGCAAGTGTAGGGTGGTGCACTGGTGGTCAGGTGGCGCAAGGTGGTCGCGGTGTGGCAGCAGGCGGAGGCCGCGCGGCGGCGTTGCGGTGGTGGCTGACTCAAAAACAGAGGAGATAGATGTTGGATGACATCCAATTGAACGCGAAATTTGGACCTGGTTCGTCGCGCCCGACCGGGCGAGGGTCCGCCCGACCCGCCCGGGCGAGACGAGTCTTCAGCCCGGGCGAGACGATTTATTTCTTCTTCGCACAGTGTTTTCCTTGCGGGCCCGACCGGGCGGTTTCCGCCCGACCCGCCCGGACGAAGCTCTTTTTCTGCGGTTTTCGGTTTCCGCGTTTGGCATTGCTTTGTTTTTATATTCTATATAAATACCTCCTTCTAAAACCGAGGTTATGGGGAAGATTCTCTCTTGAACCCTAAAAAAAAAAACACAAACCTATCTATTATCTTCACGAGATTTGAGCAGTTCTTGAGAAACTCCAATCCTTGATCCGGGTGCACGGAGTCGGGGATCGTTGTGTGAACCTTGGGGGACGAACGTCATCGGGAATCCGCTAGGAGATGGCGAAATTCGTTTCTAAGGCGGTGGCCTCCATACCACGGTGCAACGTTGTTCTTGTGGAATTCAATCAAGTTCCGGTTGATTGTTATCTGCAGATAAGTTTCTTCTATATATTATATATTGTGTATCAATATTGTTTATATATTTGTACTTCATGAATACATTAATCTAACTTATATTTCCAACAATTTAGAAACGAATTTATTCAGATTGTTGTATTCATGTTGATGTACAATTTATTCTAACCTAATTTCAATTATCTACCTTGGAAAGGATTCCTTGAGTATTGATTATTTATTTAGGTATGGTTAGAAAAATTAAGTCTTGTGAATAGACTTGAGGTGGAAAATTTGAAGTATATTTTATCTATAATTATCATGGTTTTCCAATTGACTTTGTTGGAGTCAAGAGAAATTCGGTTGCTTTATTCTTCCAACTTTCTTCGTGAAGTTCTTGGTCCTCATGTGCTTTAAGTGGTGGTGTGACTGTAATTCCACTGTATTGCAACTGTCAATGTTCATAATCGAGGAAGTTAAGGCTTTTGGAGGAGCATAGATTCGACTGCATATTATTCCTGTTATATGGAAACTGGCTGCTAGTTATATTTCCAAGGAAGGAAATTAGTTTTCTTCGATGCATGCCAACTGTTCGACGGAATTTCTCAATGAGAAAGGATCGAAAGGGAAGTGATGGAGCACAAGTAGGTTGCTAAAGTAATTACGTCACTTTCAGGGAAGTTTCCTCTCTAATTTATTTATTGTCCGACTTCTAACTTCATGTAAATCATTTTGCGTGCCCCTGTGCTATATATAATATTTATTCTTGGTGTCAAGTTAGTCTATGTGGGGGTCGAGTTAGAGGAGAAGACATGCAAGCAAGCAAAGGGGAGTTGGAGGAGTGGCAAATATGTGGAGTTCATAATACCTTCGCGAGAGCCGGCTTAGCTAAAGGGAAGTTCCAAACCTTTTTATGGCTAATGTTCCAAGTTCAAAGCTTATATGCCCAATTTATTTTATGTGGCGGATTGTTTGATATCTAATTTATACTGCGTTTTGGCAATTGTTGTGCCTTTTGAGGATTAAATTAATGTTTGGGACCGGCTAGTTAGTCGGTTAGCCTCGTTGTGGTAAGTGAGGGGGAGGAAGGGAACTTCCATGGGATTTAATACGTTTGGGAACTCTTATTTGTTTCCTTGAGCTATGAATTATATACTTCCGCTCGTTGCATTGTATGTCTTTGTATACATGTTGTACATTTGACTGTTTAGAGTTGTTTTTTTAATACTCTTGTAGAGTTAAAAATTTGTTGACCATGTTTAGTCATATGGACTTTTGGATTGGTTGAATGACCTTTTGGGTTTACTAGCTGCAACTCTAGTACTAAGTCGTGTCTTGGAGTAACCCTATAGTTGTGTCTATTAGGGTTATTGAATTATTTGAGTTAATTCTCGAGGACTTAGCTTCTTTGGTAAACTTGAAGTAATGATTGGTGAAAGCTATCACATTTCATGTGTTGATTGATTAGAGGATAGCATTCCTTTTGTTAAGGGTCTAGGTGAGACCATTTGGGACTCCTTGTAAATAAGCGGGAATTTTGAGGTTAATGGTGGCTGTGTGCCAAGTGAGTGAAATCATTCAAGGATGAAGGATCATGAGGGTTTTTAAGAGGGTTATGAGTATTCTTCAGACCATCTTTGGGTATCGTCTCTCATGTTGGGGTTATCGTCATTTTCAGCAAGCTATGGCCTATGTAAGATAAGCTGATGAGCTATTAGTTATTCTCCATGTTCTCATTGTGGGGGTTTCTAGCTATGGTCGGATTTCTATCCTTCCTTTACACAGTTGGTGTGAGGATTTAGTTCTCTGTGGCTGTTGTGCTGAATTTGATGATGTGTTTATTTCTTCTTGAATAAGCTATGTTGGATGAATCTCATGATATCATTGATGTTTTGTTAGTCATTGATATGATTGTTCGGTAGTCATGTTTATGTGTTTCTTTGCTGATTCTAATTGGTGTCTCTCCTAGTATTGTCGATGTGTAGTTCAAGAAAGGAGTAGCTAATGGTTAATTCTCTAAGGCGACAAAGTCCGGTCTTACTTGTAACCTCCGTGGTTAGAAAGTTGACATTGTTGATCAACTATGTGCAGTCTAGGGGTTAGTCTTTAGAGGTGATGATCAATTCACAAGGGGACTTTATGACTTCTGATTGGAACTAGTGCTTAGCGAAAAGCAAGTTTTAACATGACTCATTAGTGACTGTCATACTCGCCATGTATGTCTTTACTTAGGACCATAGTTGATACTTTGGGTGTGTGTTGGTCTTCAATAGACTTTAAAGTTGTGAGCCCGAAAAGCTATGGGCAAGGTACATGATTACGAGGTTCATTAATGTTTTGATATTGACCTATGTAGTTATCTCACTGTGGCTAAGTTTGCCTAGGCCGGTGGCTATGTTTCTTTGTGGGATCGTGTTATTTGATTGCGTATTAATGTGATTCGTAAAGTGCATACTTGAATGGCATCTTAGAGAAGGAAGAGTCGGTAGATCTTCGGGATTTGGAGTTGACCTATAAGGTTTCCTTGGTGAGAAGACTTGAATGGTCGGTAGGTGGTTTATGGTTTATACCACTTGTATAATTAGTTCAGTGTGATGAACTAAGCTTTGTATCTTGGTTTTTCAAGATGATATTTGTTTGAGTGATATTGATCAATTTGACATTGTTTGGTGATCATGTGTCTACGATTGATCTTATGTCTTCGATGTTCACACTCTTGATGTCTTTATGAAACTGAAGGTTTCGATTCTTGAGCCAAGATGGAAATTGGGGATGAGGTAATTCATGTGGTTCATGGATGTAATGCCAATGTATTGACAAAGGCACCTTTTATCTCAATCTTGTTAAGAGAACATGGTTTGTAACAGGTTCAACTAGAAGGTTGAATAGTTAGCATGAATTATTATGTTCTGCATTCATGTTTATGAAATGTCTCTAGAAAGTGATTTTCTAAATGATTATGCTTATATGTTTATAAGTGTATATGTTGCCATTTTGTTCTTGATTTGGTTGCTTTGTTGAGGAGATGCAAAGTAAGATGTGTTGCGAGTCAACCATAAGAATAAGTTCATTGAGTTGAACCGATTGAGTCAAGAAGTCGACTGATGAGGAAATCCTTGGCAAGTTGCCGGTTGTGGGGGTAATGAAATACTCACTTATTTACATTGTGATGTTTCAGATGCTTACGTACATTGTCATGTGAAGGCAATGGAGGCACATATGGACAGGAGCATGCACATGTTGGTGTTGTGTTCACTGAGAGGACCTGATGGATGCTTATGAGGTCCCGTGTTGGGACTAGCAATGCTCACGTGGGGTCACATAACCATAACCAGTTTGGTGGTTCAGCTAGTTCAAACTTAATGGATGTGTGAGGATCCATTACCAGGCTTGGTGGTTTGAATAGTGAGCTTGATGGTATAGTGACAAGACAATCCATTACCTTTGTGGTGGCCTACTTTGTTTGAGCTTAATGGATTAATGAATCTATAACCTTTGGCTGGTTCAACTAGCAATTGAACTTGGTAGATTCATAGATATCAAGTTGGACAGTGATTGTCCTTAATATGTCTATAGTTCCAAGACAGGACTTATAGACACACCTGGCATACAATGTGATGTTGTATGTGGCATACAATGAGATATTGTATGTGAGGTTGAGCTTGACTGCTCTTAATATTTCCATATCCCAACAGGTTTGGGTGGTCCTTGGAATGGACTTGATGGTTACACCGTTGTGATGCATTGTGCATGATCTCACATGGTCGGTATCATAGTCCTGTAAAAGGCATGGTCTACTTTGTTCAAACCTAATGGATCGTGAAAGCCTATAGCCTTTATGGTGGTTTGACAAGTGGAGCTGATGGTACTCGACGGCAACCGGTAGGGGTTGTGTTGGAGTCCATGGCCTTTATGGCTGATTCATTTAGTTGAACGTAATGGACATGATGATTCTATGGCCTTCGTGGCTGATTCAAATTTATTTGAACGTAATAGAACATCAGATTTGAGTGTGAAGGGATGGCCTCCTTCTGTCGAATGTCGTACTTGTAGGCATTCTAGAGCGCTCATTGGAATCCCAGGGTGATGGCCAGGATTGTTGAACAGTGTGTATGTTCACAATCATTTGAAAGACATGTGACTTGTCTTAACAGGATTATGAATTGTATGATCAACAGTGTTGTATGTTGTTCAAGAGGCAATTCATGGATAACGCGGAGTTTCTCAAGCTCTGAGGGTAAGATATGTGTTATCGGGTCCCTTCTCTCTCCTGCAAGTTCAATCCGGTGGACACTTGTAGGCGAGGGGACACCCCATCTCACTAACATGCTAGTTCAATCCTTGGACACTAGAATGTAAGTATCAAACCTTCCTTTTACTGCTCATTTCTTGTTTTCCTAACTTCGCGTTTGTGGGGGATTGTTGGATGACATCCAATTGAACGCGAAATTTGGACCTGGTTCGTCGCGCCCGACCGGGCGAGGGTCCGCCCGACCCGCCCGGGCGAGACGAGTCTTCAGCCATGTTGCTCCGCCCGACCGGGCGATGGTTCGCCCGCCCGGGCGAGACGATTTCTTTCTTCTTCGCACAGTGTTTTCCTTGCGGGCCCGACCGGGCGGTTTCCGCCCGACCCGCCCGGGCGAAGCTCTTTTTCTGCGGTTTTCGGTTTCCGCGTTTGGCATTGCTTTGTTTTTATATTCTATATAAATACCTCCTTCTAAAACCGAGGTTATGGGGAAGATTCTCTCTTGAACCCTAAAAAAAAAAAACACAAACCTATCTATTATCTTCACGAGATTTGAGCAGTTCTTGAGAAACTCCAATCCTTGATCCGGGTGCACGGAGTCGGGGATCGTTGTGTGAACCTTGGGGGACGAACGTCATCAGGAATCCGCACCGGAGATGGCGAAATTCGTTTCTAAGGCAGTGGCCTCCATACCACGGCGCAACGTTGTTCTTGTGGAATTCAATCAAGTTCAGTTGATTGTTATCTGCAGATAAGTTTCTTCTATATATTATATATTGTGTATCAATATTGTTTATATATTTGTACTTCATGAATACATTAATCTAACTTATATTTCCAACAATAGAGTGTGTTGTGGTGGTGCGAAAATAGGGGAGTTTGTGGGTTGATCTGGGTGGTGGTTTCCGACGAAGCTGGAGATGGTGGAAAGGTGGAGTAGAGTGATGATTGAGTGGTGAGTGAATGATGCTTCAAGAGGCTATGAACTTGGCTATTTATAGCCATTGTAGGGGGTGCCTAAGAACTCTGATTTTCAGGAGTTTTGGTGTGGATAAGGAGTTTTTCATTTGGAGTTGATTTTGTGTGCAAGATAAATTCATCTTGGATTAGAAATTCCTTGTTGAGTTTTTTGTGAGGGAAAAATTGAGATGGTGGAAGGAAATTAGTTGGTGCTGTATTGAGTTTTTTTTTCTTTTTTCTTTTTCTCCTTTTCTTTTCCCTTTTTCTTAACACCCAACATTTGTTATTATTTGCCAAGTTTGCAATTCATGTAGCAAATAATTATATACTGAAAACCTAAATATATTGTATCATTTCTTAATGTATAGCAAACAAAATTTTTGTCACGCCTTATAATTAAAGGAAAAATTTAACTCCTAATTATCATTATTTAATTTAAGCAAGTTTAAATTTTTCGGGATATTACAGGGGATATGCAACTTTTGTTGTATTTGATCTCGTACCCGAAGTCAAATAACGAGTATATATTAATTAGATGAGTTATTTGATTTTTTTTATGAATATCTCGAAGAATTTAATATCATTTTATATATTTATTTATTTTGAGATGAAGAAGAAAATATTATAGGAATACGTGTTATAAAGGATTTCCCGTGATTATTTCTAGGATGGAATGAGTCAATCATCCACTTTGGTATCATTTTTGAGTACTGGTTATTCTATTTGAAGGGTTATTTGGGTCATGGAAGCCCGGAGTGGTGATTCTAAAATTCCTGCAGCTTGATGTAAATGGAGTTGTTGGGTTGAGTCCCTAAAATTATTGCAGTTTTGAATTAATGGGTTAAGGCCCTAGATTCTTGCAGTTTGATGTAAGACCTTGAATGACATTCTACAGACGATGAAATTTTATTATATATTTTTGTTTTGAGGATGATGACTAGTGAGGCGGTGGCATGGTCTCCTAGGAATAAACAGTCTTTAATAAAATTCCTATCTTTTCTCTATTTAATAAAAGGACGGAGTGTTACAATAAGCGATTCGTTTTTTTTCTAAACCGGATCGGTTAAAGTCAACTCGATCCGGGTTGGCTCCCATGACCGGGATCAACTAACTCTTTCGTCGACCCGGTTTGTATCCGATTATCTCCTCTCTCTCAAGCGATTTGTGGGGCTTAATGGTCGGGTCAGTGGGCTGCCCCAACTTATAAAATGAGACGCTTGAGTATTCTCTCTCAACTCATTTCCTCTCAGCCCATTCTCCCTCTCTCAACAGCCCATTCTCTCACCCATTTCTCCCTTCCACCCTATGTTCTCCTCCCTTCCCTCTTTCCTCTCTCCACAGTCGTCTCACCATCTTCATCATTCGTTCTTTCTCTCTCCTCTTTTTCCCTCTGCATCTTCCTTGATCACACAGAAACAAATTCCGAAAATGGTTTAATAGCACCCGTTTTCCTTCATCAATGGCGGATTCCCTTGATTTCTTCTATACTGGTCCGAGATTTCGATTATCTCTCTCCTCGCCGACATGCCGTAATCGAACATGAAGACGAAATATTCGCGTCACCATAACACCGAAACAGAGGAACACGTTTGAGTTTTTCAGATAAACCACTAGCACAACGTGTTTGAGTTTTTCAGATAAACCACCCTAAGGTCCGTTCGTTCGAGTTTTTAAGATCTATGGTTTTTTTTTGGTTTTCTCTTGGTTTTAAGTTTGTAATTTAGGGTTTTGTTTGTTTTTTAGTTTTATTTTTCTGTGGAATATTTTTTGATAAATTTCGTTATATTTTTCTGTATTTATGTAATTTTCTGTAAATTTTCTGTGTTTATTGTTTCTGCTAAGAAATTAAGGATTGTAATATGTTGTGAGATTTAATGTGGGCCCCAAGAGCGTTCGCCTGAGCTCCGATGTCCGTACACCTGAATCCTGCAAAATGATGTTAGACTACCCCGAAGGTGTTTCCGGGATCGCCCCTCCGACGCTCAAGTCAGTTGAGATTGAGGTAGAGAGATAAAGTCTAGAGAGAGATGCTCTAGTTTGTTAGGTGAGAATTCAATACTGTTCATTGATTAGGCGGTTGGCTTTTATAGTCTTTGGGGATTTCCCCGGACGGGAAACATTGTTCAGATGGGCCTTTTTGGTGCTAATGGGCATGTTACGTTTTTAGCCAATGATTATCCCATACTTTGAGAGGCTTCCCAAGTTCTTGTGATTAGGTCAACCTTCAGGTGGGACCTACTGCTGCCACCTGTCCCATGCTCCAGGGGGCTTCTATGCTCCTTATTGGGCCGCTGGTCAATTGAGCCCAAACAATTAGCCCCACGCCATAGATGGGGGACTTCGGGAATCGGGCGAAGAAGCGCCCGTTTGTGGCGGAATAGTGACCATCTCATTTCGGATCGGCTTACTTCTTGTCGAAGGAGGAGCGTCGGCCAAGGTCCCTTTACTTGGGAGGGATGCCGACCCGGTCATCTCTTCTTTGGATGAGGAGAGGGCCGGCCAGGGTCCCTTCTTCTGAAGGAAGGACGCCGACCCGGTTATCTTTAGTCGGAAAGTGGAGAGGTCCGACCGGGTCACTCCCTGTTGAAGGGAGAATGCCGACCCGGTCCCTTCTTATTGGAGGAGGAGAGGGCCGACCGGGTCCTTTTCTATTGAAGGAAGGACGCCGACCCGGTCTCCTCTTACTGAAGGAGAAGAGGTCCGACCGAGTCACTCCCTGTTGAAGGGAGAATGCCGACCCGGTTCCCTTGTATTGAAGGAGGAGAGGGCCGACCGGGTCCCTTCCTATTGAAGGAGGGATGCCGACCCGGTCTCCTCTTATTGATGGAGAAGAAGGCCGACCGGGTCCCTTCCTACTGAAGGAAGGAAGCCGACCCGGTCATCTCTTGTTGGAAGGTGGGGAGGTCCGACCGAGTCACTACCTGTTGAAGGGAGAATGCCGACCCGGTCCCCTTTTATTGAAGGAGGAGAGGGCCGACCGGGTCCCTTTCTATTGAAGAAGGGATGCCGACTCGGTCTCCTCTTATTGAAGCGACTAGGCAAAGCAGAGGGGCTCCTGTTGGCCGAGTAGGGTATTGGGCCACTCGGATGAGGGACTAATGAGCCCCAAGCTGGTCTGAATGGGTGCCGGCTGATACTTGGCCATGCTCAACCAAGTATAGAAGCGACTCGGCAAAGGAGGGGAGCTCCTGTCGGCCGAGTAGGGTAATGAGCCACTCGGATGAGGGGCAAATGAGCCCCAAGTTGGTTCGAGTGGGTGCTAGCTGATACTTGGCCATACATGACCAAGTATAGAAGCGACTCGACAAAGGAGGGAAGCTCCTGTCGGTCGAGTAGGGTATTGGGCCACTCGGATGAGGGACTAATGAGCCCCAAGTTGGTCCGAGTGGGTGCTAGCTGATACTTGGCCATACTTGACCAAGTATAGAAGCGACTCGGCAAAGGAGGGGAGCTCCTGTCGGCCGAGTAGGGTGATGAGCCACTCGGATGAGGGGCTAATGAGCCCCAAGTTGATCTGAGTGGGTGCTAGCTGATACTTGGCCATACTTGACCAAGTATAGAAGCGACTCGGCAAAGGAGGGGAGCTCCTATCGGCCGAGTAGGGTATTGGGCCACTCGGATGAGGGACTAATGAGCCCCAAGTTGGTCCGAGTGGGTGCTAGCTGATACTTGGCCATACTTGAGCAAGTATAGAAGCGACTCGGCAAAGGAGGGGAGCTCCTGTTGGCCGAGTAGGGTGTTGAGCCACTCGGATGAGGGGCTAATGAGCCCCAAGTTGGTCCGAGTGGGTTTCGTATTTCGGATGATGGGGTGCGCCTATTTTGCCCGACCGAGTGTGTCCGACTTGGCATGCCACATGGCCACTCTTGATACTTGGGGTGTTGGGACCCTTGTTGTAGGCCGAGCTGAAGGACCGCCTTAAGGAACTTTGATGCTTCAACCTCCTTTGGTTTAGAATGTTTTTGCTCGAGTTTATTGGACTTCTCATGGAATGGGCTGAGTAGGTCCAGTTGGGCCTTTATTGGAAGCCCATTAGAGCGACGCGGGGGGGGTTTGCGTTGCACATCCCCCAAGGCACTCCTATATATGTATGAGAGGGGAGAGAATTTCCGGGTCACTTGCTCATTTCCTCATTCTCTCTCTCTCAAAAATCTCCAAATCCTCTCAACTTTCCAAAGTTCTTCTTCCAGCTTCTACGTCCGACCAGGTACGCTCTCGCTCTTTTACGTTTTCTTTTTCTTTCTTTTCTTTCGAATAACTCGGTCGACTCCCTTGTCCATAAATAATGGGAGATTCGTCCGAGTCGTCGACACCCCCGACCTCACCTCCCTATCATTTAGCCTAGGAGGTGAGGGGGATGGGAATAACGTTGGTGTCGACTGTAATAAGTTGTCCCGACCCCTCGGTTGTACCCGACGCGGTTGCTCTTCCGAGCCCGTCTTCTTCGGTGGAGGAGGAGGCCGAGGGCCTCATCCCGTACCCCTGGGAGGTGTCTTTAGCCTACCCCCCCTCAAGGAGTTACTTAGACAAATATTTGTCTCATGATGTAGTGCGGGTGGCCATGCCGAGGGGAGCAGGAGAAACGTCCACTTCGGGTCGGGAGCTTGAATACCCTGATCTGGATCCGAAAGGGGGGCCAGGGACTTTCTTTCCCGAGCCCGGTGTAATAAAATCTCTGACCGAAGACCTTCGAGGGACGGCGACGAGGTTCCAAATAAAGGACCCCTATTATCTCGTCCGACCAGAGGCTTACCATACAGTCCTGTCTCCACCGCCCGGATGCATTGCAGTCTACTACAAATCAATGGAGATGGGGCTTCGGTTCCCTTTGACTCCTTTTGTCAAAGAATTGCTGAATGCCTACAACTTGGCAATTTGTCAAGTCTCTCCGAACTCATGGGGTGGGATCAATGCCTTCCAGGTCATCTGCAACTTGATAGATGTCCGACCGACCGTTAAGATGTGGAGGCACATGTACAAGCTGGTCGAGGTCATGGTTGCGACTAACGGACCTGGCTGGTGGAGTTTTCAGGTCCGACAGGGATATCGGACCGTCCTCAATCTTCCTAGATCCCATAAGGGGTTTTGTAGGGAGTTTGCCTTCGTTTATTTTGGCGGGGATTGGGGAATTCCATTTGGTCCCTCCCCCGACCGAGCCCCTCGTTGCTTTGAATTGCCAGGGTAGGCGAGCTCGATGTTGAGGAAGGAATTGCGGCCCGCTATATGCGAGCCAAGTCGAGGATCGTTAACGGGGGCGAGGTATTCGTACCCGGCCAATGGTTGCCCGATTGCCACCTCTTCAGTGATGAGCATTTCCTCTCGGCTATGGGCCTGAGTTCGACCTTCCTGAAGGGTAATTTGCCGAGGGGATGGCTTAGGATGGTCAGTGTGAAAATTCCAGTTTTTCTACACGACTAACACTTCCGCTTTTTGTTTTGTTTCTGAGCTGCGCCCGAGCATATATAGAAGAAGTAGACCTGACCATGGCTGATAAGTTGAACGTGGCAGCAATGAGAGTGGCTCGGCAGAAGGCCAAGATTGCGGCTAAGACCATGAAGGTCCCCGCTCCTCCCAAGGTTGCCGACCGACTGTTCATTTATTTTTTTCTCTTTTTGCATTTTTGCTAACTGTTTTATGCCTTGCCTTAGGATCCGGCAAAGCCTAAGCAGAAGAAGAGGAAGGAGCGTTCCTCGGAAAAAGTTGCTCAAACCGAGAAGGCGGTTGCTCGGGCGAAAGCCGATCGAGAGAGGGCTGACAAGGCTGAGCGGGAAAAGGCTGCCAAGAGATCCAAATCCGTTGAGGTTATCAGCCCGAGGGGTGCTTCTCAACAGCAGCCTGACGGGGGAGCGCTCTCCCTTCACTCTTCAGATTTTAACCCGATTCGGAGCCCTCAGTAAACTCCGATGTCTCCCTCTTACGAAGGACTTGGGGGTAGTCCGAAGGATGTAGTGGCCCCGAACGTCCCATTCACTGGGCTGAGTCGGGCCGAAAAAGACGGTCGTTGGACCAAAGCCCTGGATTACATATACACTCCAGCCGATCGGGAGTATATCCAGGTGACTCATGGTCAGAACGAGACCAACGAGCTATTCCGCTCTTAGCTTGATGTGAGCACACCTCTACTTTTGCCGAGTTGCTTGTATGACCTTACGTGTTTGTGTTTTCTAACTTGTTGTTTATTTTGTTTTCAGTTTTCCGCTCGGATGGCTAATGTGGCCCAGAACCGAGTAAGCCTAACTGAAGAGGGGGCCGATCTCAAGGAGAAGGCCAAGATACACTTTGACGAGGTCTATTGCGCCAAGGAGGACAAGCGGATAGCCGAGTCGAAGCTCAGTGATGCCGAGAGGGCCATTGAGAATGACCAAAAAGGTTTCGAGGAGGAACGGGCTAAGTGGGTTAAGGGGAGAGCCGACCTGGTCCAAGCGTGGGACACTGCTCAGACCGAGAAGGCCGATGCCTTGGTCAAGCTGAAGGAGGCCGAGCAAAAGGTGGCCGACCTTGAGGCCAAGCTGACCGAGTTGGAGGGCAAGGTCAAGACCGAGGAGCAATGGTTCTCCAACTGGGAGAAATCTGATGCTGCCGAGATCTATGCCAATGAGGTCGGCAGTGCGGCGCATAAGATGGGGGAGGACGAGGCACTTGATCGGCTGAAAAAAGTCTTAGCCGAGTCCCATCCTAACTTGATCTGGGCTGACATTTGGTCGGGTTATCAGATGTCAGTTGACGCCGACAACGCCTATCATGCTATCATGGCTCGGAAGCCGAGGGGGTGAAGATGAGGAGGATGACGATGAGGGCCGGGTGGACATCAACGTTATTGACGGCGATGATGACGATGATAATGAAGTCGATCTTTGAGGCGGCCGCAATGATGGTCGTGGCGAAGAGTTGGTCGGTGATAATTCCGAGTCTAACGCCGAGAGCATGACTGATCTTCCCCCTCCCCCTAGCTCTTAGGATGTAGTTCTTGTACTTAGCCGTTTTTAATTGTTTGTAAAGACTTCTGTAATGCTCGACCTTCTTTCGACCTTCTTAAATGAAACTTGTTATTTTGTTTCCAACTTGTTTGTTGATTGCAATATTTTCCGATTAACCTCATTGTCTCCGGCTGGCTCGTTCATGAACAGATGGAGATGAGTTGGTCCATTTTCTGATTCTTGACTGGTTAAGCCTTTCCCGAATAAGTGTTATGTTGTCTAGTATTATTTGCCAAAATATGGTATCTTATTGGCTGAGCAATGAAAACTTGATTAATGGGTTGATTCAGTCGTAGAGTTGCCGACCAGCTATAATTTGTTTCGACTGGTTAAGTCTAATAGGCTGGTTATCGACTGGTTAAGTCTAGTAGGCTGGTTGTGATACCAAATACGCCGACTGACAAAATTATAGCTATTTCTACAAAAAGAGCCAACTCTAAAAGGTTGACTTTGCTACAGAAGTGCCGACCGGCTATGATTACAGTTATTACAATACATGCCCCTATTGCAAGTAACAAACTTTTACACAAAGTATTTTTTAAGGTTGTCTGCATTCCAGGGTCGGGCCAGGGGAACGCCTTCGGGGGACGCTAGTCGGAAGGTGCCGGGCTTGATGATTTCTGTTACTTTGTATGGACCATCCCAGTTAGGTCCTAGTTTTCCTTTTAAGTGTGAGAGCCCAGTGGCCGCGACTTTCCGAACGACCCGATCGCCGAGTAGGATTGGCCGGAGACCTCACTCGGCGATTAAACAACCAAGTAACTCTTTGCTTGTACTGGATGGACTTTAGCAGCGCGTTGCCCCTTGTTTCTGGCAACAAGTCCAAGTTGATCGATTTTTCTTCCTCGTTCTTCTCGAATTCATAGAAGGTCATTCGAGGAGATGGGATGTCAATCTCCACTAGTAGGACCGCCTCGCTTCCGTACACAAGGCTGAACGGCGAGTGCCCTGTTGCCTCCTTGGCAGTAGTTCGGGCCGACCAGAGGACCCCGGGTAAATCATCGACCCATGCTCCTTTAGCGGCCTCCAACGATTTCTTGATCCCTTTGAGGACTACCTTATTTGCCGACTCAGCTTGTCCATTCGTTTGTGGCCTGGAGACTGCGGAGAATTTGGTACATATTCCGAACCGGGCACAATATTCCCGAGTGGGGCCGCTGTTGAATTGGCGTCCGTTGTCGGAGATTAGTACCCTAGGAACTCCGAATCTGGTGATGATGTTTCTCCAAATGAACGTTTGAACCTGTTTATCTGTTATAGAGGAGAGTGGTTCGGCCTCAGTCCATTTGGTGAAGTAGTCAATGGTGACTATAAGGAACTTTCTTTGTCCTGAGGCTAGGGGAAATGGTCCGAGTAGGTCCATACCCCACTTATCGAATGGCAGGAGAGCTTGAATCGTCGTCAAGGGGGTGGTGGGTGCTCTTGGGATGTCCGAGTGGATCTTACAGGATGGGCACCTTTTAACTAGTTCGTGAGCATCTGATTTCAGAGTAGGCCAGTAATATCCGGCTCTGACAGCTTTTTCCGCTATGGTTCTCCCCCTTGATGGCTTCCACAAGCCCCTTGGTGGATTTCCCCGAGGATGTAATTCCCCTTCCTCGGGGGTGACACATTGAGCGAGGGGATGGGTGAAGGATTTTTTGTAGAGTTGATTTTCGTGCCATAGGAACCATCCGGACTTTTGCTTGACCCGGTCAGCTTCTTTGTGGTCCTCGGGTAGTTTCCCATCTCTCAAATATCCGACTACCTCTTCCATCCAATCAGATGCCCGATTCAATACAAGCTGTTCCTTGACGTTGATGCTAGGCTGTCGAAGGATTTCCCACATGATTGTTCGAGGGGCTGACCCTTCTGCCGAACTGGCCATCCGAGCTAAAGCATCAGCTTGCTGATTTTTCGATCGGGGTATGTGGGAAATATTGAACTGAGATAGCTGTTTGATGATGTCCTGGGCTTTGGCCAAATAAATTCTCATGTTGTCTTCTTTGGCCTCGTACTCGCCTGATACCTGACCCACTATCAGCTGTGAGTCGAATTTTGGCATTAATCGCGGTGGCCCCGGCTAAGATGCATAATTCCAGTCCGAGGATTAGGGCCTCGTATTCAGCTTCGTTGTTAGAGCCCAAGAACTCGAATTTGATAGTGTATTCCATTTTTTCTCCAACTGGGAGTTTGATAACCAACCCAGCTCCACACCCTGTTTTGGTGGACGAGCCGTCTACTTGCAACTCCCAACTATCTTGTCGGCTGACTGGGGGCCTGGACGTGCATTCAGTTATGAAATCGGCCAAGGCCTGGGCTTTGATCGCCCTCCTAGGCTCATATTCCAACCCGAAGTCTGCCAGCTGATCCGCCCAGTCAGTCATCCGACTAGAGTGGTTCCTGCTTTCGATGAGCTTTCTGAGCGGTTGACCTGTGAGAACCTTAATTGGATGGGCCTGGAAGTAAGGGTTGAGTTTCCGACTGGCCATTACTAAGGCAAAAACCATTTTTTCGACTTCGCTGTACTTGACCTCGGCTCCTCGGAAGGCGTGACTTATGAAGTAGACTGTGTGCTGTTTTTCCTCTGTCTCAGCAACCAGAACGGCGCTGAGTGTGTATTCAGAAACAGCCAAGTAAATGAACAGTGTTTCTCCCGGCAAGGGGGAAATTAACTTGGGGAGTGTGGATAGATGTGCTTTGAGGGAGGTGAAAGCCTGTTCGGCTTCATCATCCCAAGTGAATTCTTTTCTTTTCAGAGCTTTGAAGAAGTGTAGGCTCTTATCTGCTGACCGGGACAGGAAGCGGCCGAGGGCGGCCAAATTAGGTTAGGCGTTGTACCTCTCTCACATTCCGAGGGGACTTCATTTCTACCACTGCTTTGACTTTGTCGAGGTTGGCTTCGATTCCTCTCTCGTCAACCAGGAATCCGAGGCACTTTCCTCCCTTTACTCCAAAAACGCATTTTTTCGGGTTCAACATAATGCGGTATTGCCTCAAGGTACTGAGGGTCTCTTTTAAATCTGAGGGGTGATCGCCCTGAATCTTGCTTTTGACGATCATGTCGTCGACGTACACTTCAATGTTCCGACCCATCTGGTCGCTGAATATTTTGTTGATTGTGCGCTGATACGTAGCCCCCGGACCTTTGAGCCAGAAGGGCATCATCTTGTAGTAGTACACACCTTGATTGGTGACGAAGGCGGTGTGAACTCGGTCATGCTCTGCCATTCGGATCTAGTGATACCCCGCGTTTGCGTCCATGAAGCTTAGGAGAGCATGGCCTGTCGTTGAGTCGACCAGCCTGTCGATCTTGGGGCAGAGGGTGGTTATCTTTTGGACAGACCTTGTTCAGGTCTGTAAAGTCCACGCACATTCTCCATGCCCCACTCGACTTCTTGACTAGGACAACGTTGGCCCGCCATTCCGAGTACTGACATTCTTCAATGAACCCCGCTTCAAGCAATTTCTTAACTTCGGCAGCTGCCGCGGTGTTTCTTTCGGGGCCTTGATGCCTCAGCTTTTGTTTGACCGGCTTGAACCCCTCTTTGATGTTTAGGTCGTGGCACATCACTTTGGGGTCGAGCCCGGTCATTTCGGTGGTTTCGTAGGCAAAGACGTCTCTGTACTCCGTTAGCACCTGAATGATCTACTTTCTTGTTTGGGGGTCCATGACCTTGCCTACTCTCAGAGTCTGACCATGTTTCTCATCAATGACGACTCCTTCGTCATCCTCGGCTGGCTGAGGGCGTTCGTATTGTTTGGGATTTTCGGTAATGTAAACCCCGAGGCCATTTGAGGGCTGACCATCCTCTCGCTTTCTTTTCCTCGAGTCCTCTTGGACGTCGACCTTGTTCTTCAAGCTATTCACATAACATTCTCTGGCTGCCTGCTGATCCCCCTGGATCTTTCTGACTTTACCCTCGTCGGTTTCGAACTGCATGAGGAGCTGATAAATGGAAATTGCTGCCTTGACCTTGTTCAGAGTCGGTCTTCCCATTATGATGTTGTATGGCAGAGGGATGTCTACCACTAGGAAGTCTATCGGTAGGCTTCTTCCTTTGCCATTCTCTCCCATCCGAGTAGGCAACTTTATAGATCCGACAGGATGCACCGAGTTTCCCCCGAAGCCTATGAGTGGCTGATTGAGTGGGGTTACATCCCTTTCATTGTACTTCAGCTTCCTGAGGCACTCTAATGTGATTATATCTCGCGAGGACCCACTTGTCCACTAACACTCGTTTGACTCGGCATTAGCCACCTTGAGCTCGATGACCAAGGGGTCGTCGTGGGGGCGTGTGTAGTGGCCGGCTGGATTCCCCAAATGTCATGATGGGGCAGTCAGGTCGGGGATGATGGACGTCGAGCACTTGATGCTTTAGATTCCGAAGGTGGGCTTTACGTGAGCGGCCGGTTAGGCCGCCCGACGCGAGCCACCCGCGATGACCCCGATGAAGCCCTCTCGTATCCCCCATTGTTGGATTGACCAACCTTACTTTTGCCTTTTTCCTCACTAGAGTGCTTGAGGTAACGGTTCGGCCTTCCCCGATGCGCAAGTTGTCAAGGGATTTCTTCGGTTCCACGCAATCCTTGGTGGTGTGGCCGCACTCCTTGTGGTATTCGCAACCACCGACTCCTATCTCTCCGAGCGATCGACGTTCGATGGGAGGTGGGCGGGGGAGTATGGACTTATCCTTGATGTCCAAGTAGATCTCTCTTCTATTCTTGCTGAATCGGGTGTCGTTGCCATGGTCGTTAAACCTGTCTGACCGACCACCCGTCTTTTGTTGTTTAGGTTGATCCTTGTGATTTCCTTCTTCTTTTCTCTTCTTGCTACCATCGTCTGAGTGGCGACATATGTCTGTCGCTTGGATGAATCTTTGAGCCCGAGTCATCGTTTCAGAGAAGGTTTTAACTTCGTTTTCTGCCAAGGACCATCTTAACCGACCGGGTTGGAGTCCGAACATAAGGGCGGCGAATGCCACCGCGTCTTGTAGATCTGATATTTTTAATGATTCCTCGTTGAATCTTTTGATGTAATCGGCCAGACTTTCATTCTTCTCCTGCCTGACTCCCATCAAGTGGAGACTAGTTTTCTTCTGCCTTTTGCCGGCTACAAACTGGTGGATGAATAGGTCTTCGAGCATCGAGAAATCGGTTATTATCCCCGCGGGGAGCTCTTGGAACCCGGTTCAAGGCCAGTCCTTTCAATGTTGTGGGAAAGAAACGACACCAAGTGGCCTCGCGGCCCGGTTTGAATGCTCATTTGTGCTTTGTATGTAGCCATATGATCATCCGGGTCGGTTAGGCCCGCGAATGGTTCAATGGTAGGCGTTTTGATTTTTCCCGGGCTGGGCGCCTCAAGTATGTCCTGGCTGAATGGGACCATAAACTTGAGTGCCCCGCTGTTGATCCGAATAGGTTTTGACTGGGCTGAGTCGCCGCGCCCTTCCCGCTGAGCGGCTTTCTTATCAAGAATGTACCGAGCGTCTAAACCTTTGCTGAGCCGCTTCTCGTTTAAGAAATATCGAGCGTCATGGGGTTTTTTCCCGACGTTACCCCTGGGCGACTTGGACACGTGCGTCTCCTCACCCTGCCGAGTGGATCTCCCTTTAGACCCGTGCCGCTCTTCCTCTCCCTGTTTGGATCGTTGCCGATCGTGCTGACTACGCTCCCTCGTGCCCGACCGCTGTCGGCTAGGCTGGCCTTGGTTCTCTGCCCGAAGGGAAGGGACCAGGGTTTGGTTTTTAGGGGGCTGAAGAAAGCGTCCCTGCTGTAGGTTGGCTAACATATCCATCAGACTTTGCTGCAAGGTCTGCTGGAGCTGAGCGGCTATCAAGTTTATATCCGCCGTGGATATAGGATGGGGGTCAGCGTGTTGTAGCTGCTGTGAGGGGTCCTGTCTATTTTCGATGGACCGTTCCTCTTCATGGTCGAGGGTTTGAACGGTCGGCGTCCTGGGCCGTTCAGACCTCCGTTGGTGAGATGGTGAAGGATCCCTTTCGGACCTCTGAGCCTTTGCTGAGGGATGTCTGGTGCGAGTGCTCTTGGCTGGGGCCATTGTGAAGTGGATCTTACTGAGTGGTGGCGAAGCGACTTTGATTGTAACTTCCCCACAGACGGCGCCAAACTGTTTCTGCTAAGAAATTAAGGATTGTAATATGTTGTGAGATTTGATGTGAGCCCCAAGAGCGTTCGCCTGAGCTCCGATGTCCGTACACCTGAATCCTGCAAAATGATGTTAGACTACCCCGGGGTGTTTAGGGATCGCCCCTCCGACGCTCAAGTCAGTTGAGATTGAGGTAGAGAGATAAAGTCTAGAGAGAGATGCTCTAGTTTGTTAGGTGAGAATTCAATACCTATTCATTGATTAGGCAGTTGGCTTTTATAGTGCTGGAGATTTCCCAGACAGGAAACATTGTTCAGATGGGCCTTTTTGGTGCTAATGTGCATGTTACCTTTTTAGGCAATGATTATCCCATCCTTTGAGAGGCTTCCCAAGTTCTTGTGGTTAGGTCAACCTTCGGGTGGGGCCTACCGTCGCTACTTTGTCCCATGCCTCCAGGGGCATCTATGCTCCTTATGGGCCGGTCAATCAATCGGTGAGCCCAAACATTTATAATTTTATGTAATTGTTACGCTAATTATTGGAAATTGCGGCAAATTATGTAATTTTTGTATAATTTAGTGTAATTGTTGAATTGTGCCATTTTAATTCTTGAATTCTATTGCCATTTTAATTTTCTTGTTTCGTTTTTTGTAGCTCCTAAATTGTTGAATTTCGCTGCTACATATTTTTATAATTTTCGCAGAGTATGGTGATTGGTGATATTCGTTGGTTTTTCGTAATATTTGCGAACTGATCCACTTGTGAATTGTGTATTTTGTTACACAATTCACTAGTCAAATTTTTTTTTTTACATTGGGTAAATGCATTACATATTATGAGAAGTTACATGAAACATTACATGAAATTATATACAACGTTCTATACAACGTTCCCCACTCCTTCTACATTCTAGAGCTAACCCATGTGCTTCTGCTACCTGCTGTCTTTCCACCTTCTGTATTGTGACACTTGAACACATTGTTACCCAGAATCTTATTTCTTTCATTTGTCGGTGAGTTTTGCGGATTTTGTAGATTAGATATATGCGATTTGGAGTCGGTTAGGATGAGTATATTAGACCCTTTTTTGCAAGCTTGTTTTATTCCTTCAAGGATCGCCATAGCTTCAGTTTGCCCTGATGTTGATGCTAAAACTTGGTTGCCACCTCTCGTCTCAATGCCCCTATATTTCATTACCCATCCAATTGTTGCGTTGACTCTTTTGTTATTTGGTGATTTTTTTCCAGGCACCATCCACTTGAATACATATAAGTTCTTGACTTCGCTGTTGTTGTCCATATTGCCAAACATCATCACTGCTCCTTTTATGGAGTGAGTTACCTTGTTTATTTATGGTATCGTTTTCCTCCTTTTTTTTTTCCCTGACATCCATCTGTTGACTATTTGGTTTGCTAGCTGAAGGATCCACCTAGGATTACATTCCTCCTTTTTCAAACTTATTTCAGTTCGGTGTTTCCAAATTGCCCAAAGGATGGAAATGAGAATCATATGTCCTTGTACCTGTTTACTGCCTTGTTTCTTGAGATAATGAATATTATTTGTCACCCATTCCTGTAATGGTATATGTTGTTGTGTTTCTACCTTTAAACCTAAACTTGAGGGCCCATATTCTTTTTGATATTTCACAGTCCCTAAACAAGTGCTCCATCGTTTCAGGTTTTTCTTTACATAATTTACAATATATCTCCTGCTTTATCCCTCGTTTATTTAATTCATGCATTACAGGGAGTATGTATACCTTTTAGAAGTTTCCATGGGAACATTTTCCATTTGGGGGGCATATCCATCCTCCATATTGTCTTCCAGACATTCGTATCACATGGTTTTTCCACACCTAATATATTCCAATATCCTGATCTTATTGAATATTTTCCTTGTTTGGAAGGCATCCAAATTACATCATCTTGTTTGTTTCTTGGGGAAATGTATGTGGATGGTATAGCTCTGGCAGTTTCCCTATTAAACAACTTAAAGATCTTTTACTCGTCCCACACCTTCCCTATTTTGAATAGTGTGTTGACTGGATCCATTAGTATTTCTTCTTTTCCCGGTTTCGTCATGATTCGAGCATAACCATGTGTAGATTGTGCCCAGTACTTGTCACCAATTCTAACTTCATCCCCATTTCCGATGTGATAACCAATTCTTTCTCTAAATTCTCTAGATACATAAAGCATTAAGCGCATTGCATATGACATTTTTTTAATATTCTTTTCTCTTTTTCCCAGGATAACTGCCGATTGTGTGTATTTTGAGTTCATAACTCGGCTTACTAAATTGTTCGAATTTTTATGCATTCTCCAGGCTTGATTAAATATTAGTGCCTTGTTTAAACTATTTACATCCCTTAGGCCTACTCCGCCCTCGTTCTTATGTTTTATTAATTCACTATATTTTAACCAGTACATTAGTTTCCCCTTTAATTTTCCCACCCACCAAAATCTAAGTACAATAGAAATTATTCTTTTAATAATTGTTTTGGGAAGCATATAAATAGTCATTATATGGGATGCTATTGCAAGTACAATTGTGTTTATAAGTATAAGAAGAGCTGGGGTTGAGAGGTTTATATATTTCTAGGAGGTTAATGTTTTGGTTATTTTTTCGATTATTGGTTGAAACTTACTGACTGACCTTCCATTTACTTTCATAGGACAACCAAGATAGTTGCCAATATTTTTTTTCACACTGTATACCCAACCAGTTTTTTGATTGGGTTTTTATTTCCTCCGAGGAGTTAGGTGAGAATTTTATATATGATTTCTCGTAGCTAACTATTTGTCCAGATTGATAGAAATTTTTGACAGGCGCATGCGGAAGGTTAATGGACCAACTTTGTAATTTATGAATTTTTATTGATTGGAATAATTTGTTGATGAACTCCATGATCCTTGTTACCCTGCTTTAATTTTTGTCGGTATTTTGATTGTTGATCCGACATACAAGGTCTTCATGCCTCAATTTGCATTTTGGGTCTTTGCCCATCCCATGCACTGCCGTCGGGTCAATTGCCCGTATTTTGCTTAGGTCTTGTGTTAGGGTCTAATGCCCTTTAATGATCGGGTCTTTTGCCCGACACATGATCGGGGTCTATCTCCTTGCCCCCGATGTATCTGGTTGACAATATTTTGTATATGTCACCCTGGTATGCATAGGGCTAGCGTATATTTGCCACCCATATGCTTGTAATGTTGTGGTCAAAGAGTGTTGTTGTTTGATGGTAAAGGGAGAGATTGTTTGTGGGAAATGGTAGGCTTTATCATTAACTTTGTAATGTTTGCTTCATACTTCCGCTCAAGTTTCCAACACAGATATAGTACAAGAAGTATCTAAGACGTACCTCATGTGTTTTGATGATTTTTCTGTAGCCTTAAAACAAAAAAGCGCATCATCTGCGAAAAAGAGGTGTGTAATTGGAGGGGACTTCTTCGATATCTTTATTCCCTTGATTAATTTATTTTGCTGAGCTCGTTGTGTTGCCCGTCCCAATACCTCCATACATAATAAGGATAGATATGGAGTTAAAGGGTCTCCTTGCCTTAATCCTGTTGTCGAAGTGAATTTCCCATATGGCGGTCCATTAATTAGTACTGAAAAGGTGACTGTTGATATGAATTGATATACCCAATTCACCCATATTTCTGGGAATCCCATAGCTCTTAGTGTATGTATTAGGAAGTCCCGTCGTACTCTATCATACGCTTTGTTCAAATCCGTCTTCATTATTGCATAATATTCTTTACATCTCTTTTTGTGGTCTAACCAATTAATTATTTCATGTGTCAACAAGCAGCTATCTTGCATAATACGTTCCGGGACAAAAGCATGCTGGTTTTCCGAAATTAAATACGGCAAGACCACTTTCATTCTATTCGCCATGATCTTTGTTATAATCTTGTATGTAGTGTTGCATAGGCTTATTGGACGGTATTGTGACACTTGAGTAGGCTGTGCTATTTTTGGTATAAGTGCTATGAAGGTTCTATATATCTCCCTTAACATATGTCCTCCTACAAAAAATGCATTTACGGTTTCCCATACCCGATTTGCCACGTCTCGCCAAAATTCTTTGAAAAAAACCTGGAGGAGCTCCATCAGGACCGGGTGACTTCTTTGACTTCATCGAGAATGTTGCTTTTTGTACCTCTTCCATTGATACTGGCTGTATAAGATGTTGGATACTCTTCCTTCACTCTTGGTAACTCAGAAAAGCAATCATTTTGATAAGGTAGTATATCAGGTTGTTCCGAGGGGTTAAACAAATTAGTATAGAATGTGATAAATTCTTGCCGTATTTCCCTTTCATCTACAATCCAGTGTCCTGCACTTTGGATGGCGTTTAGTCTATTCCTTGCCTTTCTTCCCTTTACATGTTTGAAAAAAAAATTTGTTGGTTGGTCACCCCATATTTCCATTCACGGTTCACCAGTCTATTTGGTTTTTTGTAATATTGCAGAAGACGTGCCAATCATTTTTTTGTTACATATCACCCTCAACTGATCTGGTCATGGGGTTAAAACCGGATCGGTTTTCACAAGAACCGATCCGCTTTTAACCCTTCGACCGGATCGGTTGAGGGTCAACTGATCCGGTGGTCAATCGGATCAGTTGACTTTGGTCAACTGCTCCTAGTACAACTGATTCGGTCCAATTTTGGGTCAGATAAGCCCAAATTGACCGGATCAGTTGGGCTTTTTTCCACTAGTGTGGGATTTTAATTAGATTGTCCAATTATCTTATTAGGCCTTAGAACAGTTCTTTAGGTCTTCATTAGCAATAATAAGCATGTGAGGTGATAAAAACATTAAACATACAATCATGCATATGAATAATAATAATAATATTATATGAAAGAAATAAAAAGAAGAATGGAGATTAGAGAAGAATATACAATATAGCGTTAATTCCTTCAAGATCTACATTATGACAAGTAAATTATTAGTAAAAAGGAATTAAATTGAAATTGACCCTCAGGAATTATACATTTATCGCCTGTGTCTTGTATTACGTGTACAGGATGAGAAATATTAAAGTTTGAAATAGGAAATTTGAATGTATGAATGTGTTTGAATGTGAATTTAAGTGTTTTGATGTGTTTGAATAAAGCTAAGTATGTGTAAAGTCGTAGGAAAGCATTCGGAAAGGTCTTCGAAGAAACGAGCTACATATAAGCAAAGGAAACTGAAAAAATCACGAAAAGTTAAGGAAAAACTATGCGTCGCGCGCACTGGTTGTTTGGCCGTTTTTATTGTTTTAATAAAAATTCACCCTTTGAAATCCGAAATTATCTTTGGGAATAAAAATCTGATTTTTTAAATATCCTTTGAAAATTAATTATCAAGAATAATTAATATTAAAATATTAAAAAATATAAGTAATTATCAGAAATAATTAATTGGGCCTATAAAATTTGGCTTGGATAGACTTTATATTTCCGAAATGCTTTTGAGCTTAACTCATTCAATTGCTCTTCCTTTGGACCTGAGCAATTAAGACGATGGTATGTTTCATCATTGGGTATGGGGAGACCTGATTTTGTGTCTACAAAAGCCCCCACTTTCACAGAGGTTCATAAAACCGAAAGTCAAAGTATACGGTGTCGGGACGAAGAACCATTTTATACGCTCTGCAGTCTAGAACTGATCTATATATCGTCGGTTTCTGCAAAACAAAGTTAGTATGGATGACGTTTACTATAAGTAATATGATTACCTGTAGGAGAAGATCTTAGCAGATAAGTGCAAACAACTCAGATAAAAATGCACATAATGATGCGATAATGCAAACTTAGACTCTCTAAGGATGCATGAGATGCTATGCAAGGATTAGGATTATACAAGGATTAGGATTATACAAGGATTAGGATTATGCAAGGCTAAGGTATAGATGGAATGTCACGTAAGGTCAGGGTTATGCAAGGCAAGGAAAGATGAAATGTAATGCAAGGTTAAGGTTATGCAAGATTAGGTGGTCTGGATAGGTAGAGAGATATAATGATTTTTGAAAACTTATTTTGATAATGAATCGGGGTCCACAAGTAAGATCTTCAGATTACAACTCTTCGGGAGTTTGATTTGGAGGAACCACCGCAAATATAGGAAGCCCCCACTTTGGAAAAGCTTGTCTTGAATTAGGGACTCTGAGCCGAATTAGAAGCTATTTGTCTTGAGTTGAACATTCGGTGGAGCATTTGAAGTTTCCTCGCTGGAGAGTTGATGCAAGCAAAGTCAAATATCGCCAAAGACCATGGAATATCTGAGAGTCCTTCAGGGACAAGGAGAGCTCCGGATTGAAAAATAAAAAAGATTAATTTGTGACTTAAATGAATGTAGGTGGGAAAAGGCTTTGACGTGGCTAGGTTCAGACTCGAGTCTATTTCGGGATCTAGAAAGTCAAATCTATTAGACCTTGATTAATTTATTATATTGAAGCGGTCGGAACCTCGAGATGAGAATTCCTACATATCCTTGTGGAATCAAACCATTCGTAGTTCTGAATCTGGTTTATTTTTTTCCTTTTTTTGTGCCCTAACTTTTGCCTAGACTGTCCTTTCGGGTTTTCAACCTAGCGAGCTTGGACATACCTTGAAGAAGGAGTTAGGAATGGATATGAAAGGTTAGAGGTTTGAAGTTTTATGAAGGTTTAATTGGTTGAGCTAAGGTAAGGATTATGGATTTTATAAGTTTTGAGGTTTTGATAATTGGATCAAAGGGATTTGGAATGTGGGGTAGAACCTGTGTGCAAGCCCCCTAACTTGGATTTTATTTCTTTGCCTTCGGCTTTTTCTTTTTGCTTTTGCATTTGCTTTATGCGATTTCTTTTTCGCACTTTGAATTTTTTCACTTTTTTTTTTTGTTTTTGCCTATCATTGATCTTTTTTATGTAGTGAGGCTTGCACACAAGGTTTTGTGGTTTATGGTATTAGAAGGTTTGAAGGACATTTGTGGATCTTTGATTTTGAAGGGTTTTTTAGTTAATGATTATGGAGATGATGGTTTAAGGGATTTTTATTTTTTTGGTTGCATGAGGATGGCTTATGGAAGGTGATGGATTTTTTTGGAAATGATGGAGGGAAGAGAGAAATAACTCTTAATTCAAAGTATGTCCTTTTTTCATTTTTTTTATTTTTTTATTTTTATTTTATTAATCAAAGTCATTTAGGTGACTTAAGTTTCAACATCGAATTAAAAGCATAATAAATGATGGATGGCCAATGAAAAATAATAATGATATAATGATATTTATGAAAACTGAACAGCTATAATGAATGAAGTCCTATCGCGACATAGACTCGATGGTAAAGAATAGAAATGGCTTAGGGTGAGGACTATCTGACTCAACCTAGATATCCGGAAATAAATAACCAAGCCTATTGAATTGTTGATACACTGTCCAAGGGGTCCTTGGTGATGCAGATTCTCATTGTAGGAAGTATTAGAAGTCTATCGTCATCGGCCACGCTTTGCAGTGCATTTTTAGGATCCAATACTTGATGTCAGGTGGAATTGGTAGTAGAAGTTTAGTTTATTGAACCTTTTGGACTTTTTAGGTGTAGAGTTTGGAGTAGACCTTACAGAAGTGATCGTGCCTCTAATGTGAAGGCGATCAAAAGTAATCTTATGACTCTAAATGAAGTCAGGGTGGTGATCGTGCGCTTGATGAGCCTTAGAGTGGGCTCACCCTTTTTTATTGCTCCATTAGGCGTTCCAAAGTTATAATCTATCGACCGGTCCTAAACAGAATCGAGTGGACCTCACTTGTAAGTTTCTGGAAATGAATTTCGAAATGTGAAATAGAAATGAGATGGACGGTTTGAAATGGAAAATGAGAAATGATTATGATATGGACGGTTTAGAAATGATGTGGATTATGAACTAATATGGAATTGATCATGATAGAGACATGGGCTTAACTATATACAAATGTAGACATAGACCGGGCTGGATTATGCAAGCAGACTGGACTCAATGACTGGGCCTTTATGGCGATAAGGAATGCTAGTTTCACTAGACTTAATGGTTTGCCTTTATGGACTTAGGGATAATTGGATTCGCCAGACTCGAAGATTTTAGGCCATTATGGACTTAGGGTAGGCTAGCTTCGCTTGACTCGATGACTTGGGATTTTACGGAACTAAGAGAGGAGTAGCTTCGCTAAACTCAAGGATCTGGTCGTTATGGACTTAAGGTGGATTAGCTTCGCTAAACTAGAGGATTTGGGCTATTATGGATTTAAGGTAGGAGTAGCTTCGCTGAACCCGGAGGGTGTTGTTATGGTCTTAAGGATGCTTAGCTTCGCTAGGGTGCCGTTATGGTCTTAAGGTGAGTAACTTTGCTAAACTCAAAGGATGTCGTTATGGTCTTGGGGGTGACTAGCTTCGCTAAGGTTCTGTTATAGTCTTAAAGGTGAGTAGCTTTGCTAAACTCAAAGGGTGTCATTATGGTCTTAAAGGTGAGTAGCTTGCTAAACTCTAAGGGTGCCATTATGGTCTTAAAGGTGAGTAGCTTCGCTAAACTTTAAGGGTGTCAGTTAGAGGGTGTCAGTATGGTCTTAAGGATAACTAGCCTATCTAGGTTCAAAGTGTGTCGTTATGGTCTTAAAGGTGAGCTTCGCTAGACTTAAAGGATTCGAGATTTTATGGACTTAGAGAGGACTAGACTTTGAACTAACATTTAGCTTAAGCAGGCTAGACTAAAAAATTAATGGGTTTTAGAGTTTGGTCTTTGCCTATATGAGGTTGGAATTGAATTTGACTAGACTTAGGATATGAGTTATGCCTTTATGGACCTAACTTCGGACTTAGTCCTATATTAGTTTGAAGTTAGACTTGGAGATGCACATAGTCTTGACATTGGAAATGAACTAGATTTGGACTTAAATTGGAATGAATTGGGATTAGACTTAGATTGGGCCTATATGAGCTTGACATAGACTATGGTTCATATAGAGATGCAAATGGGCCTAGATTTTGAAATGGGCTAAACTTATATGGGCCTAAGATGGACTGTGATACTAGTGGGCCAAATATGAATGCATGGACTCAAATGGGCCTAATATGATTGTATGTGGACTCTAATGCACATGGGCCTAAAATGAATGCAAATGGATTGGAATTGGATTGGATGGGTTGGATTGGATTACGATGTTTGGTCTGGGCTTAGAATTTTAGAAATTCGTTTTTGAAAGGGACTCTTATTTTTATATTTTATTAGAAAAGAGGATGGAGTAATTTTGGAAAAGATATTTTTTTTTTTGAAAGGTTGGTATGATGATGATTAATAAATATTTTCAAAAAAGATAGAATAGAGGAGGGTATAGGATTGATTTTGAAAAAGATATGTTTTTTTTAAAGGGATTGAATATGATATGGTATATATGATAGGAAAATATGATAGGGAAGATTTGTTGGAGATGGCATAAGATGAAATGAGGTAGACATGCATGACGACTCTAACTCTATCATGATCACTTATCTAGATGTACTTTTTAGGATAGACTCAATCTTAGGTGATATGCATGAAAAGATCGATTATTATATTTGAATTAAGTGAGTTTTGTTTGAAAAAGATGACATAAAAGTGATCATGAATGATGATGCGAAGATAGAAAAAATCCGTCAAATAAACCGACGAAAACAAACCGCGGGAAGTCTAAATAGCTTGCGTCACACCCAAGCATGTTACGTACCACGCAAGCTTATTGTGCCACATGCAACAGAGTTACGAGCCATGCGAGCTACTTGCGCCACATGCAACAAGCTTACGTGCCACGCAAGCTGGTGCGTCAAGCGCAAGCTGCTTGCGTGAGACGCAAGATACTTGTGCTTGGTGCACTGCTCTCGTGATGTGATTTTTCGTTCACGCAAGATACAGGCGCTTGGCGCACTGCTCTTGCGATGTGGTTTTTCATTTTCGACGACGTATTGGTCGTTTTTCTATGATTTCTAGCCTAATTCAAGGGGAAAGTATGTTGAACATAGCAAACAAGCAATTAATAATAATGTTAAGTAGGCAAGAATAGTATGTAGTTCTCATCCTAGAGTCAAGATCTACGTTTGAAGCTATGGACAGGTTTAGGTTGAGGCTGAAAAGGGTTCATGACTAAGAGATTGATTCCACGCTTTGTACCTTTGCTTAAAAAGGTGGCCACGTGTAAGACGCACTCCAGTGTCAAGTCAGGAAAAAGAGAACAATGTCATGGTTGCGTAGGTTTGCTTATGACTAAGTTCCAACATTATCGCTCAGAAAGCTTTTTGGAAGGACAAAGTGTAAACCACCCGGGGGTGGTCTCACGCATAGAACATGCGTAATGAGGAAATGACGATTTTCCTTATAGTGGCCCAGATAAATAGTCATGCATATGCAAAACTATAATGTTATTTAAAAGCATAAAATAAGTTTCAATCGTATTTTTCGAGTTTCACCTACTCATTTAAAAAATTATTTTTTTTAAATCCTCCCAAGTGAAGTCGCCAAATTGTAGGCGCGTTTTTAATGTATACGCGGGATGAGCACGTATTTGACTACCTCATTGTAAGGGTTTTCATTGCAAAAGCATTTTGAAATCGCCAACAAGTCTTTAAAGGAAGACTCATAAACCTAATTGGATATCGGAAAATCGTAGGGACAACTTAGGGACTTATCCAATGTAGATTTCCCTGTCACGGCTTCATAGATGGTCAATGAACCAAATATAGAATTCGGGGGTGAGGGTACGAATAAGATCATGAATCAAATTTGCCCATTGATGGCCTCTACTTAATATCAATTCATGTCAAGATTTATCAAATAAACAACAACATAATATTTAAACGCAATCTAAAATTAGTCTATGTCGGTTCTTAAATAAACAAAAGACTATTTTTTGCGTGACATGTTGTTATGCAATCAAATTATTGGGATCCTAATCAGATTGTCCATGCAATCCCCCACAATTTTATGAATTTAATAAATATATTTTAATGTATATTTATATATATTTTAGTATTTAAATAATTAATTTCTTAAAGTGTTGACTATTTTAAACTCAAAGGGATTATTTAATGCTTTTAAATAATCAAATATTTTACTTATTCATACTTTGAAAGTTATTTAATAGTTTAATTACTTTTGAGTTGGAGTATAAAGGATTTTAAAAAATGGGTTAGAGGAGCCCAACTCAACTCAAGCACCCAATCAATTAATATAAAAGTCCAAACACAATTCCCTAGGTCCACAAGGGTTAGCTATATAAACCCCATGAGAGCCCAAAAATCTCCACACTAAATTACTCACCCTAATTTTCCTCTCCTCTTTTTCTTTCTCTCTCTCCTCCACCGGTTTTCCCCCTCCCCTTCGGTTTTCTTTCTCGTCCTTCAATCCTCCTTGGTGCCAGCGGCAGCCACCGGCCGACCACCACCACCGCACGACGTCAGCAGTGGCAGCCCGCCGACAGCGCCTCCCTCCTCGTGCCGTGTCTTCCTCCTCCTTTCTCTTCTTGGTTTAATTCTCTTCCTCCTCTATATTATTTTAATGTTAGGTTTATGTTTTAAGTATTGTTTTAATGTTTTCATGATTAAAGTTTGTAAATTTGATAATTTAAATATAGATTTCTGATTATATGTTTAGTATAGCAAAGTAATTAAATTTCAGATTTATTAAATATGTTTAAGTTAGGGTTTTAAGCATAAAAGCATGGATTTTTAATGTTTTAAGAGTTGGAAATTGTAGTACTATATTATAGTTTATAAAAATTGAGTACTCTAATGTTTATGATTATGTTAGAGTGACTTTTAAAGGGTTTTAAACATGATATAAGTTGCTGGAATTTTTATTAGCATGCTTATGATGGAGTTTTAAATAGCAAAGTATGGATTTTTGAGGGTTTTTAATGACTAGTATGGTAGTACTATACTAGGAGACATTAATAGTTGAAGTTTTGATGATTAAAAAGGTTTTTAAACACTTTTAAAGAGGGTTTAAAATATTTTAAAGTTGCTGGAAATTTATTTGAGTATTGATTATTGGTTGTGTTGGTATTTGGTAGGTGGAGAATATTCTCTAGGCGATTTCTAAGGTTGATAAAGTGGCCTCTCATATTGTCTATTCAAGGTACGTACATACCTATGTGTTAGTAGACTAGTATCATGTCCTAAGAGTAGGATTGGTGTCATACCATGTATAGGGAACTTTTTATAGTTCATATTCAAGTGGAATTGCATGTTTGTGCGGTTGTGTGAAGCATGTTGCCTATGTTGGTTATAATATGTTTGTATGGATGGTTGATGCAAGCATGTGGGGTTGGGAACTTTATTTTATTAATTCCCATGAGGGTTTAATATTTATATTGTTTATTGGATCATGAATTGAATCATGTTGTTCCCTTTAGATTATTTATTAATTATTTACTTTATGTGGACCGTGGGCCTTATTTGGTAAGTTGGATATTCACCTATGGAAAGGTTGGTTGATTGTTGTCTTAGATCAACAAATAAATATTGGTTGGTTATCGAACTAAGTATTGGAACCATTCTTGGATTATTTGAGTTGCTGATCACCTTATCTAATCCTAAGATAAAATTAGAAGTTTTGTGTATCCATATTTTATGTTGGTTGTCTTACTTTGTGAGTCACACAAGTAAATAAATAATCTATTAATAACTTAAAGTGGAAAGTGAATAGCAATAAGTTTTAGACTTGTGCATGTCTAAAGTGTTGGACTAATATGAGTTGGAGTACATGGTGGGAGCCCATGGCTTCTCTTGGGACCGGATTGATCTCCATGTCCTATTTTTATTTGATTAGTACCTCGATATCGTTGGTCATGTGAGTACAGAGTCGCGCCCATACTTCGTCTTCTAAATTGAAGACTGATTTGGTTTGGACAACTCTTTCCATTGCCTATTCAATCTAATTATAATTAATCTATTGATTTTTTAGAGTCTGGTTCAGTATAGTCAATCTGTTATTTATTTATGTTCTTTTTTATCATTGAGTTAATGTTTATTAGTATCATGTTAGCACTTATATTTTATACAGTATGAAGTATTCAGCTTTGCTGATTAAGTGCTTTTGTGTATGTCGATCATGGTTGTGCCTTATTGATCCTGTGATGACCCATTTGGTGACTAGTCTCTCAGGATCAATAGAGCATTGATAATTCATATTTATATATAGTGTTAAGGTGCATTTAGGTTGCATTTTAGAGCATTTAGATTCATATTTAGGTTCATCATTGCATCATATTCTTAAGTTATGTTATTCTACTCCTATTCGGTATGTTTTCTTGTTTTTGATGAATTTCAGGTAACACTAGTGGAAAAAACTGCTTTTGCTACTTATCAAATGCTCCGGTTGACTAATCAACCCGAGCATTTGTGAAAACTTTAATTTAAAAAATTCACCAATGCTTGGGTTGATTAGTCAACCGGAGCATTTGACATCAAATGCTCCGGTTGACTAATCAACCCGAGCATTTCTATTGTTTCCCTCTTGGCCTCTTATAATTTTCGAGTTATTATTTGCGCGCTCCCTATGTCCCTCCCTGGCTCCCTCTCTCTTATGAATTCTTCATCATTTTCCTCTCAATTGAAACCCTCACACTAAACACCTCCGCCGTCGTCCCTCAGCCTTCCTTCGCTCCCTCCGTCCCTCCCTCCTTTTGGTTCCTTGTGCTCCCTCCGTCCCTTGCTCAATTCCGCTGCAGTTCGATTCCCCGTCGTCTCACTGAAATCACAAGACGTCTTCGCTCCCTCTGTCCCTTGCTCAATTCTGCCATTAACGGCACCGTCGAATCACAAGGCTTCGACCTCGCTCAATCAGTACCTGAATCTTCAACCTCCAAACGCCTTCAGGTTTTATTTTCTCCTGATTTCTTGGTTTTTTGAATTACTCGAGATAAGATAATACTAGGGTTTAATCTAATTAGATTGTTCGATCATTTCTTCAAGTAGTCTTCCTTCCATTTCTAGGTTTCGTTGCCCTCCTTCATCATGTTGTAGATAGTTTTATGCCCTAGAAGCTTCGCCAGCGTTCAACACCCGACTATGGTCGAAATTCTGCATCTTGGGCTCTTGGCTCAATGCCCTAAGCTTCGTCGGCGTTCAACGCCCTAAGTCTGACTTGGTAAGGTCAAATGCTACTTTTATGTTCGTGAATATGCATATGTGAAACAGCAACATGTTCATGGTTTATGTAGACAACCGCTAAGTTTGGTTTGGTTTCCTATTTTTTCCCTTGGCATATGTGATTCTTCTGCTTAACGTCTTCTTCATTTTCTCGCGCATAGCCTATTAAAATGTACAAGCTTGTTGGTGAAGAGAGGTTCTTGCTCGCAGTATGTAGCATATAGTTGCGAGGTCTTTACACCTTTTTGCTTCCCGTGAGATTACATTATTTTGTTTATATGGTCTTCTTTGGATATAGTCCAGAATAGTTCTGAATTACCTATGTCAAATGCTACTTTGTTGAATTTACAAATGAGGATGTCAAACAAAAGGATAAGCCATTATTGCTTGTTTCTCCTTATATGATGTTATCTGTGTTATAGTTCACCATAGTCCTGTCGAGTTCTATGAGTTTGTGCATTCTTGCATATGAGATTTTTTTTAGTCTTCTTTCTATTCTATATGTACCTTAACCTTTGTATATCTCCTCTTTTTATGTGAAATAGTCATATCTTGTATCTTCCAATTGAACTAGTAAGCTGCATAATTGAAGATCAGAATGCTCTTGTACTTCAATTGGGATTTAGTGTTGGTTGGAACTTTTTCCTTTCACTTGTTGGAACTAGGAAATGTGTTTTGGAGGTGGAATAATATTGATGGCCCGGAAAGTGATAGTGCCATAACATACATCTGTTTCCGCCTAAGATTGTATCGTCTAGATTTATTGATCAATATCTTACAATCTTATTCTTTGCCTAATAATATCATTCGCATTTATGATGGGGTATCTCACCTAATTTAATAGTATCTGCATGTTACAAAAATCAAGTTAAGCATAACCTTATATTTCCTAGTAATTCAGACATGAATGCATTTTTTCTAGGATGGAGTAATTTCTAAGTAGGTTTTTTGATGCACTTTGAAAGCCAGCAAATAAATGACTTGTTGTATTCTCCTTATCAACAAGTTGATGATTATTAATTCATGCTTTCAAGCTAATTAGCGATGTATGTTATATGGCTCTTTAGCAGGGTTATTTGTGGACTTGGCCAAGGGGGAAAGAAGTTGTTAGGTTTAGCCGAGGGCTTACTTAAAAAGCAGATTGCCGGTCATAGGTTGCATGAACCGGAAGGTCGCATCGGCTCCTTTTCCTATTTCGAATGAAAATGTTGTGATTTGAGTGGTCTTGGCCATAATTGAAATACACATCTTATAGCTATTACAGTGTACAATTCCGTGCTAGAACAACAAGGCAAATATGGGGATGCTTTAGAGGTCCTATCGGGAGAATAAGGATCTTTGATTCTGATTGAGGTTGACCGGCTACACTTGCAGGTAATTTCTGAAGCTTCTATTCTTGTCTGCTATTGTTATATTGTGTATTAAGACTAAGAGATTGGTTAAATTAATTTCCTCTTATTGTTATCTCAAGCTTCTTGACCTCTTTGTTGTATGTAGTATTGAAATGCTTTAAACTGTTCATAGCTAATTGTTTTATTAAAATCTAACTACCCAATCTTGACTGGCATAAGTTAACTATTTCTGAAAGTACCATGTGCAAGTCTACCCTAAGTAGTAACATGTGGTTGTCTAATGTAATGTATGTCAATTCATATCTCTTAAGCGCTCCTGTTTTCTCTCGATTTTCTTGTATCTGATATCTTACTAACATGTACTCTTTTCTTAAGAATGTAGGGTAGACTTCCTCATTCGAGTGATAGTCTTTGCGCATATGGATCGACTTTATGGTAGTTGCCATCATTGTGGTGTAACACCTAGCAGTCCTAGCTGGAGATGTGTTTTTGAAACAGTATCTTGCGAAGAATTTTTGTATTAGTTTCTTGTCCATGGTTGATCTTGTTATAGCTTCAGTTTGACCGCTAATCCTGCATCTATTATATTCAGCGTGTGGCTTGTTTTTTGAAGAAACTTGTACGAGAGATTGAGCGTCGGGTGTCAAATCAAGCAGATAAAATAAAAAATGTAATCTACTTAAGACATGCATTCATTGTGCTTAAAATATTCATTGTAAGCCTTGGATTCGCCTTCATCTCTTCCAACTTCGCTTGATTTGGTCTGTCTTCATCTCGGAATTCCGCCGTTGCCCACTAGATCTGTCATTTGTTGAACTCGTGAATCCGAGGTACTCTTTATTTCTCTCTTTCATGGTTCATATAATTAGTTGAAAATTGGATGTGTGAGTTTTGATGCTTTAGTTGAATATTGGATGTGAAATTTGGATGTGTAAATTCTGATTTTTTAAGTGAAAATTGGGTGTGAGTTTTGCTAGATTAAATGAAGGTGTGTGCGCTTTGACGGTTAAGTTGAAAATTGGATGTGTAAATTTTGATGGTATACTGAAAATGACCATTACATAAATTAATTATTATATCATAGGTGATTTTCAAGTACATTAAAATAACAATGAATATTGAGCATGTATATTTAATCCGATCGTTGCTTATGAATCGCAGACAATGAGCTCGAGCGACCCTAGCGGCCCATCGTGAACAGGTTCGAAGAGAAGGGCATTGTTGTGGTGCATGAAACAAAGTGCAAGCTGTATGTTAAGGTACTATCTGAAAGAAAAGCTTTCCTTGTAATCCTCCTCTTTCGAATGCATATTCTACCCCATTCATCTTAGTTTTGATATATCATCCACATAATTCCTTGAGGGGATTGCGATGTGGGTTTTAGTGTCACACATTTTCAAATTTGAAATTCAATATACTTGGTAATGTGACTTTGGTACTTGATTGTCAGGAATCACGTGTTTGTAGGATTATTGCTAATACTTATTTATCATGTTGCCAATATTTTATTACCTAAAGGGTTGATAGAAGAATGATGCTTAATGCTTCACCCTACTTAGGCATCAAGGCAAATTTGCAGAAAAATGTTATTCTGACCATATTCCATATTCTTTTTCTAATATTTGTTGCCTTAGTTGTATCAAGTAGTTTAAGTGGTGCAATAACTTTTAAGAAGATAAACCAGTTGTATATTGGATCTTCCATGATTAATAGTTACTAAATATCTCTTGTTTATGGAAACAAAGTCGTTAATGCAATTCTCTCATTTTTGTTTCAGCATGAATGTAAATGGAATAGAAGCTATGATATTCATTGGAATAAAATGCTGCTATAAGGTAATTGGTCAGTTTCTCATCAGAACTCCTCTTTCTGTTTTTGCTATGATCGAGACTTATCTCTTTTAGTTTATATGTCATAGAAATTGGGGAATTCCGTAATAAATACTTTTTAGAATAAATAGCATCTATCTAGATACAAATTTGTTATTTCCGCTTCGGTTTTATTTTCTTTTTAAAACAGCTTAAGAAGGTATAAGTGGCTACAGGATATAGTAGTTTCACTCGAAGTAGCATCCTATCGCATTGCACGTGAATCCGCCTCTTCATCGATCTAATTAATCCAAGTCGTTCATCCTGTAATTTTCTGGTGAAATTTAAAATCTAAGGTTTCGGTCATCTTTCACTACTCGCAAGTCGCAACCAAAAATATGAAGACATCTATAGACAGTCCACACTCCAAAGATATGAAGACATCTATAGACAGGTCGCCTCTTCATCGATCTAATTAATCCAAGTTGTTCATCCTGTAATTTTATTGAATTGGAACGTGCCCTCTCTGTACATTGAAAGACATGCTATTGGTCCATTTAAGATAAAAATGTAATTGATGGGCACTGCACACCTGTTATGCAGTAAATGGACCTCGCTTGTGGATCTAGTGGTGGAGATGAGCTTCCTAGGGTAGTAAAAGCAGTAGTCGTTTCTTGTCAATAGTGATGTCACGGTCTCCCGAAAAATAAGATCTTCTAATTTCCAGTTTTTTTTTAGATCCTATTCCTGTAGCATATTAGTCTGTACGAATGCAAGATGCCGACTTCCTGTATCATGTGGACTAAAAACTTAGGTGGACTACAATATTTAATTTCCCAATTTCTTGATGTAATCAATCGATCTGACACCTTTGTCGTAGTAGGATGAGAAATAGCTGTGACCAAATAGAATTCCTCCTGGTCTCATCAGCCTGTAAGCCTTGTTGATATCTGACCAGGCAGAGTGACATGGCCATAATGTCTTATCAGAGTGCTAGATGATGTTAGTTTCCACTTCTACATAAAATCTTCAGTTCTTATGATCCAACTAGCAGCTATATGCTTCAGGTTTAGATCTAAAAATTTGATCGACTGCTTAGAATAATTTGGATGCCCTATGCAGCTTATCCGCAGTCGGATTTTTTTTCCTTATACGAGTGTTATTTTGCCTCTATTGCTTCACTCTGCGCAACTAAAGCTTGATGTGACGATCACATCTGCAGATTCAGATGCCAATATTGATGAATCTGATGATGAGAGGTAATATCATATATTTCTGCCCTCACTGCCATCTGCATGGTACTTGTAAATTATAGTTTTGTGTATCTGTTCTACCTTTTTGCTAGGAGAATCCTCTTAACACCAACCCAATTTTCTAGTTTTAGTTGGATTAATCTAGAAGATGATGATGAGAGGAACTCTTTCTTTTTGTTTAGGACCTGATGATGAGAGGAACTATTTCTTTTTGTTTAGGACCTTTGTTGGTCCTGGAGGTACTCTACTGCTGCTTTGGCTGCTACTTGTTATGCTGTGCTCATGTCTCTAATTAACTCATATTCCATCCAGTACTGCACTCTGCTCCATCATTAAGTTTGAGCTATTATATTATCTTACATTTTGAATTTCCTCTAGTTTTGGTGCTTGATCAGATTTTTGTGCTCAAGTTAGCAATTGCGTGATTCCCTGTTGGATGATGCTTGTTGCTGCTTGCTGGCTGCTGCTGTTGTTGATAGTTACAAATGCTACTTATAAATGCTGCATTTGTATAATAATGTTAAATATTGTTGCTAGAAAATGAATAATTAAATCCCAACTGCTGCTATTGCTATTATTATGGGTATCAATTTTTAGTGTTTCTGTTTCTTTGAACGCATCGTTGTATTTCTTATAATTTGCAATTGTTATGTATTTGTAGTATTTCTTGTATGCAGGAATAATAATATTAGAAATGTAACTTTCTACGTATATATAATTGATTATGCATTAATGTAGCATAAAAAAAAGGGAAATTTTTATTTTTTTTATTTTTTTTGGGCTTCAAATGCTCCGGTTTTCCTTAAAAACCGGAGCATTTGGTAGCACAAAAGCTCCGGGTTTTAAGGAAAACCGGAGCATTTGGCAACCAAATGCTCCGGTTGCAACCGAAGCATTTGTAAGAGTCTCAAATGCTCGTATGGCGTCTGCTACGCGTGCAATACGGAGCATTTGGGGCCTAAAAAACCGGAGCAAATGAGGTTTTTTCTACTAGTGTAATGAGAACGTATTTGGAGTATATTTAGCGGAGCTTGAGGATTAGGAGCACTTGGAAAGAAGCTACGATGCATAAGGATCATATGGATATGTCATAGTACGAGTTTGAGCGAAAACGAAGCGGAAAATCATTAGAAGAAATATGAAAAATGAGTCATGTATACTCTTCTGATCATAACTTTTGACATGCTTCTTAGAATCAAGAAATTACAGTTGGTTTGGAAACTAGACTTGAAGGGCTTTCCAACGATAGGTCACACGCCCCAAATAGACTTTTGGTTTAAGAGATACAGGCTTCGCAAGTTGACGCAAAAATCGTAGTTTTCCCGCCCGGTCGACCGGGCAAGACAAAATTTTCTTCAGACTCCAAGGCATGTTTGCCCGGTCAATCGGGCGAAAGTGGCTCCAAAAGTGCTTGCGCGCCCGACCGGGAGGCTCTGCCCGGTTGACCGGGCGGAATTTCCTTTTTGTCGTAGTTTCAGAACAACGTCGCCCGACCCGGCGGTTTTGCCCGGTCGACCGGGCGGTTTTTCCGGAAGGTTAATTTTTGCCTTTTTTTAGTCGGTTTTGTAAAAACTATAAATTGGGCTTTAGTAATTTCGATTAGAGGACTTTTTTTATTCTGCGTTTTTAGGTTTAGTCTTCTTCTCTTTCTCTCTAGCTTTAGTTGTAAACCCTAGTTTTTCTTATTCTTCATTAATTCATGAATTCTATTAGTTTCTTTCATTGATTTCTTTAATTATGTTTTCTTTTATAGTTTTAGTTTTTATTCTTTGTTTCATGATTGAGTAGTCTTATTTTCTATGGTTTGGGAATCCATGTTTATAAGATATGATTATTGCTTGATATTTATTCATGGTTTGATTAGTCTTGATATTTCTAATTGATTAGTATTTATATTATTAATCTTGCAATCTGATCAATTGTCTGATTAAATATTGCTAATATCGAGTCAGAGATCGAGAGATATTACTCTTTAGAGGCTTACCTACAATTAGCAAATCTGATTATGTTGAGCGACCGTACTAGCATATGTTGATTTGAGAGCGTTAAGGCCCGACCGTAGGATTAACATGTGCTCTAGATATCTGATTAATTGAACCATTGATGATATTTTGATATATTATAGTTATAAACATGGTAAACCATTGCCCTAGATCCTTTTTAGTTTGATTTTCGTAGTTTGATTAGTTTAGAACTTTAATTCAATTTTACTGATCATGTTTAGTTTCTCTGTACTTTAGAAGCTAGATTAAAACGACCATCTCTCTGTGGATTCGACCCTACTTACCCTACTACATTGTTAGAAGGTTTTGCAGGAATTATTTTTGACAGGTGTACGACAACCTATCAAATTTTGACGTCGTTGCCGGGGAGACGGTATTGTTTTATTTGGTTTTTATTATTGGTGAAATTAAATTGTATATATATTATTTTCTTTTTTTCATTCTTTTTGTGAATATATTTTTTTTTGTTCTCCTTGTCTGTTTTAGTGTGTTGTCATGGAGTGGAATAATTATAGTTCAGAGGGGGATGTTTTTTCTAATTATCAAGGGCAATATAATTATTCTGGGTATTATAATGCGAATGATTATGTTTGTGATGCATCATATGATTGTCAAAATTCAAAAAATATGTGCATGAATTCCTATGAATATTCCCATTACCCTAATGAGTCTTATGTGCCTGATTATACTCAATGTTATCAAACTGAAGTCAATAATTTTTTTCAACCCGAAACATCAGAGCGTCAGGAACTATTTAACATGATGAAAGAGTATATTGTTAAACAGCATGAAGATTTAAATGAATTAGCTCATGATTACCAAAACATGGCGAAATCTATTGAATTATTTGCTGCGCAACAATCTACTAACCAACAGGTTATACTTGATGATAATGATTTTGGTGTTGAGAATTATACTTCAGAGGAGAAAGGCATTGTTTTGACTCATGATAATTTGTTAGAGGGTAAGGGTGTAATTGGTGAGGTCGGTAGTGAGTGTCTCTATGTTGACGAATCCATAGTTGAAAGTGAAGTGTCTGACACTTTTTCGATAAACTTTTCATCTGCATATGAGTCTAAAGTTGAGAGTGATATGATGCATGAGTCTTTGTCGGTTCCATCTGATATTGTTTTTGAGTCTCATGTTCCCTTCTCTAAAAAAACTTGATCTTATTCCTTCTTCCCCTATATTATATCCTCCATCGCTCCTTCTTCCTCCCTTCTTGAATGACTCTTATGATAATGTAAATAATGTACAGTTAGTTTCTTTTCCTTCTTTTGAGTCATGTAAAAAGACTAACGATTTTTCTTTTTCTTCTTCTTGTAAATATAATTTTTCCTTTGATTTTTCTTTTTGTAGTTTTCATAGATTTTTGGAACTAATTTTTTTTTCATTTTTCCTTTCCATTCTTATATAATATGTTCTGAGATGATTGCAGGAACATATGATAAGCTTCTTAGAGCATTGAACTATTATGAGTGGTCTACTAATCTTAAACGGTCATGCAAGACCTTAAATTTGCGCTTATCGGGAGGCAACCCGACTTTTTTTTTTTTTTTGGTTTGATTAACTTTGCTAATGTGTGATGAAGTCTTTTGCTAGGTGCAAACATAGCCAATTTTTTTGGCTAAGTTCACTGCCTTATTACTGCTATCGATTGTGGTGGAGGTGTCGATGCTTTTTGACACTCCCTTTGATTACCCACCCCTTTTGTAAGTTGTACCTCTCCCTCATTTAATTCCTCTTTGTTCACATGGAGGACAATGTGTCATTCAGCTTGGGGGAGGATGTTTGTCATCATTACTTAGCGCATGTTAGTTGCATTTAGAGTAGTTTTTTTTTATTGCTTTCGTAGGATGTTGCACGGTTTGTACCGCTCACTAGGAGTGGTAGTTTACGTGTAACCAAAAATATTGTATTGCTTTCGTAGTTGCATTGGCATATTTCATCTCATATTAGATTTCATGTCATTTTAGTTGCATCTATGGGACTATTGCTAGCACTTATTGAGAACCTTGCTGATATTTTACTACAATTCCTAAGCATAATTCATCTTGTTCATGATTCTTCATAGCACGATTGTTTCGCAATTGATTGTTTGTGGTAAGATTGATTGATCTCTCTCTGGCTCGATTTAACTTTATTGTGCAAACACCTTAAACTAAGTGAGCTTCTGTGCCTATAAACTGACGTATATGTGTTAGTTATGTTCTTTCATGTGTGATTAGTTCCTTAGTTGTCGCATTGATCTTGATTTTGACTTGGTACTCTTTGATATTTGATAGTGCATACATTTTGATATGATTGAGGCATTCTATTTAATGATCTTAGCTCCAGAGTTATTCTTGTTTTCATATTATTCTTCCTCTAGCCCCGCTGAGCCTTTCTGACTATGTTTGATTGCTACCTACATTACAAGCCATTGACCTCATTTGATATTTGTCCTAAGCCTAGCTTGGGGGAGCGAGTATTAGTTTTGGTTTGGTTTGTATTGAATTGAAGTGCTCCATTTGTGGTTTAGAAGGATGGAAAAGTATGTTTAGTGAGCTTTGAAATTGAATTGAAAGTTCGAAAAAAAAAGAAAAAAAAGGTGAAAATGAAATGAAAAAGAAGTGAAAAAAAGAGAGTTGTGAATAAAGTGAAGTAAAAAGGGTTATGATTGAATTTCTTGAATGAAAAGTGTTGTTGATTATATTTGGAGATTGTTGGTTGTTGCACAGAGTTGTTGTGACCTTTCTTGGTCATGTTTCCAGTTATATGATGCTCCCCCTTCTTGGTTTTTCCACCACAATTCCCAAATTATTCCATACCTTTAACCTCAGCCCCATTACAACCCTTAAAAGTCCTCTTGATCATTGTGTATTATATTGTTGAGTATTAAGTGAGTCAAAAAGTCAAAGTTAAAGAGTATATGTTTCATCTGAGTCGACTTATTTTAGGTTGAGTGTCATCATTTATCCTTTAAACACATGAGAAATTTGAGCGCACATGACTATAGTGAGGTCTGTCAGGTTTGCTTAAATCCAGCTTGGGAGAGATGGTATGCGGTACGATTGGAGAGTCGATTGTGATACATGACATGCTCTGCGGCTTTGTTCGAGATTGTTTCGATGCTTGGTTTGTGTAGTGATTATATCTCTTGTGTTTTCAGTTGAGTGTTTAGCCCTGTTGTAGTCCTATATTGTAGGTCGTCTTTCTTTTCCAATGTTTATGTCTTATTACTTGGGGACAAGCAATGGTTTTGCTTGGGGGAGTTTGATAAGTCATATTTATATATAGTGTTAAGGTGCATTTAGGTTACATTTTAGAGCATTTAGATTCATATTTAGGTTCATCATTGCATCATATTCTTAAGTTATGTTATTCTACTCCTATTCGGTATGTTTTCTTGTTTTTGATGAATTTCAGGTAATGAGAACGTATTTGGAGTATATTTAGCTGAGCTTGAGGATTAGGAGCACTTGGAAAGAAGCTACGATGCATAAGAATCATATGGATATGTCATAGTACGAGTTTGAGCGAAAACGAAGCGGAAAATCATTAGAAGAAATATGAAACAGGAGTCATGTATACTCTTCTGATCATAACTTTTGACGTGCTTGTTAGAATCAAGAAATTCCAGTAGGGTTGGAAACTAGACTTGAAGGGCTTTCCAACAATAGGTCACACGCCCCAAATAGACTTCTGGTTTAAGAGATACAGGCTTCGTAATTTGAGCTTCGCAAGTTGACTCAAAAATCGTAGTTTTCCCGCCCGGTCGACCGGGCGGTTTTGCCCGACCGGGCGAGACAAAATTTTCTTCAGACTCCATGGCATGTTTGCCCGGTCAATCGGGCGAAAGTGGCTCCAAAAGTGCTTGCGCGCCCGACCGGGCGGCTCTGCCCGGTTGACCGGGCGGAATTTCCTTTTTGTCGTAGTTTCAGAACAACGTCGCCCGACCGGGCGGTTTTGCCCTGTCGACTGGGCGGTTTTTCCGGAAGGTTAATTTTTGCCTTTTTTTAGCCGATTTTGTAAAAACTATAAATAGGGCTTTAGTAATTTCGATTAGAGGACTTTTTTTATTCTGCGTTTTTAGGTTTAGTCTTCTTCTCTTTCTCTCTAGCTTTAGTTGTAAACCCTAGTTTTTCTTATTCTTCATTAATTCATGAATTCTATTAGTTTCTTTCATTGATTTCTTTAATTATGTTTTCTTTTATAGTTTTAGTTTTTATTCTTTGTTTCATGATTGAGTAGTCTTATTTTCTAGGGTTTGGGAATCCATGTTTATAAGATATGATTATTGATTGATATTTATTCATGGTTTGATTAGTCTTGATATTTCTAATTGATTAGTGTTTATATTATTAATCTTGCAATCTGATCAATTGTCTGATTAAATATTGCTAATATCGAGTCATAGATCGAGAGATATTACTCTTTAGAGGCTTACCTACAATTAGCAAATCTGATTATGTTGAGCGACCGTACTAGCATATGTTGATTTGAGAGCGTTAAGGCCCGACCGTAGGATTAACATGTGCTCTAGATATCTGATTAATTGAACCATTGATGATATTTTGATATATTATAGTTATAAACATGGTAAACCATTGCCCTAAATCCTTTTTAGTTTGATTTTCGTAGTTTGATTAGTTTAGAACTTTAATTCAATTTTACAGATCTTGTTTAGTTTCTCTGTACTTTAGAAGCTAGATTAAAACGACCATCTCTCTGTGGATTCGACCCTACTTACCCTACTACATTGTTAGAAGGTTTTGCAGGAATTATTTTTGACAGGTGTACGACAACCTATCAAATTTTGGCGCCGTTGCCGGGGAGACGGTATTGTTTTATTTGGTTTTTATTATTGGTGAAATTAAACTGTATATATATTATTTTCTTTTTTTCATTCTTTTTGTGAATATATTTTTTTTTGTTCTCCTTGTCTGTTTTAGTGTGTTGTCATGGAGTGGAATAATTATAGTTCAGAGGGGGATGTTTTTTCTAATTATCAAGGGCAATATAATTATTCTGGGTATTATAATGCGAATGATTATGTTTGTGATGCATCATATGATTGTCAAAATTCAAAAAATCAGTGCATGAATTCCTGTGAATATTCCCATTACCCTAATGAGTCTTATGTGCCTGATTATACTCAATCTTATCAACCTGAAGTGAATAATTTTTTTCAACCCGAAACATCAGAGCGTCAGGAACTATTTAACATGATGAAAGAGTATATTGTTAAACAGCATGAAGATTTAAATGAATTAGCTCATGATTACCAAAACATGGCGAAATCTATTGAATTATTTGCTGCGCAACAATCTACTAACCAACAGGTTATACTTGATGATAATGATTTTGGTGTTGAGAATTATACTTCAGAGGAGAAAGGCATTGTTTTGACTCATGATAATTTGTTAGAGGGTAAGGGTGTAATTGGTGAGGTCAGTAGTGAGTGTCTCTATGTTGACGAATCCATAGTTGAAAGTGAAGTGTCTGACACTTTTTCGATAAACTTTTCATCTGCATATGAGTCTAAAGTTGAGAGTGATATGATGCATGAGTCTTTGTCGGTTCCATCTGATACTGTTTGTGAGTCTCATGTTCCCTTCTCTAAAAAACTTGATCTTATTCCTTCTTCCCCTATATTATATCCTCCATCGTTCCTTCTTCCTCCCTTCTTGAATGACTCTTATGATAATGTAAATAATGTACAGTTAGTTTATTTTCCTTCTTTTGAGTCATGTAAAAAGACTAACGATTTTTCTTTTTCTTCTTCTTGTATATATAATTTTTCCTTTGATTTTTCTTTTTGTAGTTTTCATAGATTTTTAGAACTAATTTTTTTTCATTTTTCCTTTCCATTCTTATATAATATGTTCAGAGATATTTGCAGGAACATATGATAATCTTCTTAGAGCATTGAACTATTATGAGTGGTCTACTAATCTTAAACGGTCATGCAAGACCTTAAATTTGCTCTTATCGGGAGGCAACCCGACTTTTTTTTTTTTTTTTTTTTTTTGGTTTGATTAACTTTGCTAATGTGTGATGAAGTCTTTTGCTAGGTACAAACATAGCCAATTTTTTTGGCTAAGTTCACTGCCTTATTACAGCTATCGATTGTGGTGGAGGTGTCGATGCTTTTTGACACTCCCTTTGATTACCCACCCCTTTTGTAAGTTGTACCTCTCCCTCATTTAATTCCTCTTTGTTCACATTGAGGACAATGTGTCATTCAGCTTGGGGGAGGATGTTTGTCATCATTACTTAGCGCATGTTAGTTGCATTTAGAGTAGTTTTTTTTTCATTGCTTTCGTAGGATGTTGCACGGTTTGTACCGCTCACTAGGAGTGGGAGTTTACGTGTAACCAAAAATATTGTATTGCTTTTGTAGTTGCATTGGCATATTTCATCTCATATTAGATTTCATGTCATTTTAGTTGCATCTATGAGACTATTGCTAGCACTTATTGAGAACATTGCTGATAGTTTACTACAATTCCTAAGCATAATTCATCTTGTTCATGATTCTTCATAGCACGATTGTTTCGCAATTGATTGTTTGTGGTAAGATTGATTGATCTCTCTCTGGCTCGATTTAACTTTATTGTGCAAACACCTTAAACTAAGTGAGCTTTTGTGCCTATAAACTGACGTATCTGTGTTAGTTATGTTCTTTCATGTGTGATTAGTTCCTTAGTTGTCGCATTGATCTTGATTTTGACTTGGTACTCTTTGATATTTGATAGTGCATACATTTTGATATGATTGAGGCATTCTATTTAATGATCTTAGCTCCAGAGTTATTCTTGTTTTCTTATTATCCTTCCTCTAGCCCCGCTGAGCCTTTTTGACTATGTTTGATTGCTACCTACATTACAAGCCATTGACCTCATTTGATATTTGTCCTAAGCCTAGCTTGGGGGAACGAGTATTAGTTTTGGTTTGGTTTGTATTGAATTGAAGTGCTCTATTTGTGGTTTAGAAGGATGGAAAAGTATGTTTAGTGAGCTTTGAAATTGAATTGAAAGTTCGAAAAAAAAAGAAAAAAAAGGTGAAAAATGAAATGAAAAAGAAGTGAAAAAAAGAGAGTTGTGAATAAAGTGAAGTAAAAAGGGTTATGACTGAATTTCTTGAATGAAAATGTTGTTGATTATATTTGGAGATTGTTGGTTGTTGCACAGAGTTGTTGTGACCTTTCTTGGTCATGTTTTCAGTTATATGATGCTCCCCCTTCTTGGTTTTTCCACCACAATTCCCAAATTATTCCATACCTTCCATTACAACCCTTAAAAGTCCTCTTGATCATTGTGTATTATATTGTTGAGTATTAAGTGAGTCAAAAAGTCAAAGTTAAAGAATATATGTTTCATCTAAGTCGACTTATTTTAGGTTGAGTGTCATCATTTATCCTTTAAACACATGAGAAATTTGAGCGCACATGACTATAGTGAGGTCTGTCAGGTTTGCTTAAATCCAGCTTGGGAGATATGGTATGCGGTACGATTGGAGAGTCGATTGTGATACATGACATGCTCTGCGGCTTTGTTCGAGATTGTTTCGATGCTTGATTTGTGTAGTGATTATATCTCTTGTCTTTTCAGTTGAGTGTTTAGCCCTGTTGTAGTCCTATATTGTAGGTCGTCTTTCTTTTCCAATGTTTATGTCTTATTGCTTGGGGACAAGCAATGGTTTTGCTTGGGGGAGTTTGATAAGTCATATTTATATATAGTGTTAAGGTGCATTTAGGTTACATTTTAGAGCATTTAGATTCATATTTAGGTTCATCATTGCATCATATTCTTAAGTTATGTTAATCTACTCCTATTCGGTATGTTTTCTTGTTTTTGATGAATTTCAGGTAATGAGAACGTATTTGGAGTATATTTACCTGAGCTTGAGGATTAGGAGCACTTGGAAAGAAGCTACGATGCATAAGAATCATATGGATATGTCATAGTACGAGTTTGAGCGAAAACGAAGCGGAAAATCATTAGAAGAAATATGAAAAAGGAGTCATGTATACTCTTCTGATCATAACTTTAGACATGCTTCTTATAATTAAGAAATTACAGTTGGGTTGGAAACTAGACTTGAAGGGCTTTCCAACGATAGGTCAGACGCCCCAAATAGACTTCTGGTTTAAGAGATACAGGCTTCGCAAGTTGATGCAAAAATCGTAGTTTTCCCGCCCGGTCGACCGGGCGAGACAAAATTTTCTTCAGATTCCAAGGCATGTTTGCCCGGTCAATCGGGCAAAAGTGGCTCCAAAAGTGCTTGCGCGCTCGACCGGGCGGCTCTGCCCGGTTGACCGGGCGGCTCTTCCCGGTTGACCGGGCGGAATTTCCTTTTTGTCGTAGTTTCAGAACAACGTCGCCCGACCGGGCGGTTTTCCCCGGTCGACCGGGCGGTTTTTCCGGAAGGTTAATTTTTGCCTTTTTTTAGCCGGTTTTGTAAAAACTATAAATAGGGCTTTAGTAATTTCGATTAGAGGACTTTTTTATTCTGCGTTTTTAGGTTTAGTCTTCTTCTCTTTCTCTCTAGCTTTAGTTGTAAACCCTAGTTTTTCTTATTCTTCATTAATTCATGAATTCTATTAGTTTCTTTCATTGATTTCTTTAATTATGTTTTCTTTTTTAGTTTTAGTTTTTATTCTTTGTTTCATGATTGAGCAGTCTTATTTTCTAGGGTTTGGGAATCCATGTTTATAAGATATGATTATTGATTGATATTTATTCATGGTTTGATTAGTCTTGATATTTCTAATTGATTAGTGTTTATATTATTAATCTTGCAATCTGATCAATTGTCTGATTAAATATTGCTAATATCGAGTCATAGATCGAGAGATATTACTCTTTAGAGGCTTACCTACAATTAGCAAATCTGATTATGTTGAGCGATCGTACTAGCATATGTTGATTTGAGAGCGTTAAGGCCCGGCCGTAGGATTAACATGTGCTCTAGATATCTGATTAATTGAACCATTGATGATATTTTGATATATTATACTTCCTCCGTTCCAAATTAAACGCAACAGTTTCTGTTTTGGGAAGTTTCAAATTAAATGCAACAATTCCAAACTTTCTATTTTTAGTAAGTTTTTTAGGTGTGAATTTACAAAAATACCCTTACTAAAAAATTAAACCATACTTAATTTACCTAATGAAAACTAATAAAACCCTTAACAAGATCTTATCATACTAATTAAATAAATACAAATCCAAATCATCTTCCTCTCTCTATCTCCTCAACTCTTACCCACCACCACTTTTCTCCATCATCATCATTTAAACCTCCCTGATCTTCCATCAAACCACTCTCAGAAATCTTAAGGAGGCTCCATCATCACCCACCTTTACATTCTCTCTCCTCAAACCCACCCACCTCAAGTTTCTCCTCTACCGTCACCACCACCACCCCACCACCACCACCACCACCATCTTCATACCGCCACCATCCTATCTCAGGCCTCCAAGATTTCGGGCACCACCACCACCATCACAACCATCTTCACCTTCGATCTTCCACCTCCTCACCACTCTCGGAAATCAATATCCTCACCACTCCACAAATTCACCTTCGATCTTCCACCTCGTCACCACTCTCAGAAATCAACCTCCTCACCACTCCACAAATTCACCTTCGATCTTCCACCTCCTCACCACCACCACCACCATCACAACCACTCTCAGAAATCAAACCACCACTCCACAAATCCAACCCACCAGTCACGATTTCCACCAACACCCACAACGATCAGTTGCGATTTGCACCTTCGATCTTCTTTCATTCTCTCTCCTCGATTCTCTCTCTTCTCGGTGTTTTTAGGGTTTTTTTATAGATTTCGGTGGTGTTAGTGGTGAAATTGGGGTTTGGTGGTGTTAGTGGTGAAATTGGTGGTGGATTTCGGTGGTGTTAGTGGTGAAATTGGTGGTGGATTTCGGTGGTGTTGGTAGTGTTTGATGGTGGTGGCGTTTTGGTAGTGTTGCAGGTGCCGTGGTGGTGGTGGTGGTAGTGTCTTGGTGGTGGTGGTTGTTTCGGTGGTGGTGGTGTCTTGGTGGTGGTGGTTGTTTCGGTGGTGGTGGTGGTAGTAGTTTCGGTGGTGGTGGTGCCTTGGTGGATTAGGTTGTGGCAGTAGGTGGTGGTGGCATTTGGTGGTGGTGCTTAACTAAACTAATCACATGCCCCTCCCTTTTTCTAATCACTCCTTAAGAAAAATCAACTAGGAGTCCGTGCTGTCCAAATTGTTGCGTTTAATTTGGAACGGAGGAAGTAGTTATAAACATGGTAAACCATTGCCCTAGATCCTTTTTAGTTTGATTTTCGTAGTTTGATTAGTTTAGAACTTTAATTCAATTTTACTGATCTTGTTTAGTTTCTCTGTACTTTAGAAGCTAGATTAAAACGACCATCTCTCTGTGGATTTGACCCTACTTACCCTACTACATTGTTAGAAGGTTTTGCAGGAATTATTTTTGACAGGTGTACGACAACCTATCAAGCATCGACCATTCCAGGTTTGAAGATAATACATCATGGGTTCGGGTTTTCGTGGAGAGCTTATGTTTAGTTCTTTAATACTTTTATCGTTTTGATTTTAGTTGTGGTTTGAATAGTTGACTTTTGGTTTAGTTGACTTTTGGTTTGGTTTGGAGTTGACCTTATGGTTGACTAAGTATTTATATTTTCAAAGTTATTATTTATTTCTGTTGTAAAATTCTGAATAAGTCGATACGTTATCACACGGGCGATATACTTTGGTAATTCTCTAAGTTTTATATTTAAAAGGTATATTGGAAAATAGAGAATTGTTAGGGTGTTACAAAGTGGTATCTTGGAGCTTAGGTTTTTATTGGCTTTTCGTGCCAATCTTATATTTTTAGGCGCCTAGTTACTTAAAATGAATTTCATAGAAAACGAGCTCCTACTTATTCGTTGTGCTTAAATCATTTTATAAATTCAAAACATGTTTCAATTTCAAAAAGGATTCGATTTTTTTTTAGGTTCGAAAAATTTTTTTAGTTGGTTCGAAATTTTTTTTTAGAGTCTGGATTTTTTTTTTAAATTCATTTTTTCGGTTCTTTTTATATTTTTCGAAAATTATATATTTAATTATGAGTTGTTTATTTTTGTACTTCTAGTTTATTTTAGTTACTTTATTAATTTTGTGAGAGATGGGTAGAATAGGAAGGGCATATAAGATAGAAATATTATATGTCTGCATTTAAATATTTAGTTCAACATGTTTATATTTTTTCTTCCCTGCTTAACTGTTTAATGTTATTCCTAGCTGTAAATTATTTATTTATTCTTGCTTATTATTTATTGTTGGGAATACACGCTAAGTGAGGGCATTATGTATTTATAGATGTCGTATTCATCTGTTAAAGGACCACTAGGCATGTCTGATAGTGAAGCTGCCCGAGTAGGAAGCTACTCTAACCCTATTGTACTTAGTGATGATGAGTCCAATATGGAGTCTGATAGTGAGAGCTACACTAGCCTAGATGTTGTTATGCGTCGTGTGTTGAATGTAGGCATCTCTGATAGCGACGATGAGGTCATTCAGGAGTTCGATCATGCTAGAGGGCAGACCCGAAAGGACCTCTACAATGCTATTATGAGGACTGATCTGGTTGGTGATAGTGATTCAGAGTCCAACGAGGATGTACCTCAACCAAAAAGGGTTCGAAAATCTACTAGAGCTAGAAATTCAGGTTATTATTATTACAGTGAGGTCGTTGAAGACTTTGAAGATGAGATATTCACTCCAGAGAAGTACAAGGAAAGTAAGGATAGGAAGGATAATGTAACTCCATAGAGTATTTATTTTTGTTCTAAGAGTAGTATAAGTAGCTAAGCTACAATGGTTTAAACTTCTTTTCTTTAGTATTTGTATTGTTGAGGAATAAGTTGGTTATTGTGGATTTGAAAAAATATTATTATCATCGTTTTGAGGAATAAAAGTAATTATTTAGTTATTCAAGTTGAGTAAGAATTTATTTTAGTACGCGAATGAGGACTATTTTATTTTATTATTGTGTTTAATTTTATTTGATCCTTATATATTAGTGATGTGAATGTTTATTCATGAATGAGTATATATGGTTGATTATGGTTTATAGTGATTGTATTGGCACTATTATAATTCCATAGATTTTTATTGTGATGCGATCTTGTATGATCAAGTCGAATTAATGCCTTCGTAAAGAATGGCAAGTAAGTTGTGAATCGAAACCTATAGTAGATTTACGTTAAATTTCGAGTCGAGAAGTAGAATGGCAAACAACGATAACGCCTTAGCCTCGCTATTCGCCTATTGGCGAGAGAAATTGACTCAAGAAAGGGCTAAGCGTCCTGATCCTGCAGGGGATATGTTTGAGAGATTAGCTAAGATTAAGCCGCTGTACTTTAAGGGGCAAGCTGACCCTACATTCTTAGAGAGCTTTATTAGGGAGTTCGATAAGATTTTTGGGGCTGTGAATTGTCCCGAGGCTATGAAAGTAGGTCAGCCGTGTTTTATCCGAAGGATAAGGGCGACTTATGGTGAAAGGAAAATGGAGTTAGACTTAGTGTTGTGGAAGGGTTTAATTGGGATTCCTTTATTCTTTGTTTTAGGAGAAAAAATTTACCCCGCATTTATGAGAAAGCAAAAGGCTCGGGAGTTCATAAACCTTAGGATGGGGAGTATGACCATTGCTTGAGTATTATAGCAAGTTCATAGCATTGTCCTGGATTTGCACCCGAGGTTGTAGCTACGAGGGAGCCGAAGGCTCAAAGATTTGAGCAAGGTTTGACCGAGGAAATTCAATTGGGGTTAGGTGGTGAGACCTTTGTGTTCTTAGATGTTATTTATGGGAAAGTTGCCCATATATATGGTCTTCATCGAGGCGTGATAAGAAAAATGTCTAGTAGGCGAGAAAAGCAAAAAGATTTCAATTCGGTGGAAATTAGGGGAACTATAAGAAGAATAGGAATGGGAATGGGAATTTCCAAGGAAGGAATGGCCAAGGCTTTAATGGTAAGGGCCGGTCGAGAGGAGTTACAACCGTAAGAGATGTAACAAGAACTACCCCCGGTAGAGACCGTAAAGGAGACTTAGTGACCTGTCATTCCCGCCAAAAAAAGGGGCATAGAGAGTTTGAGTGCTTCACCAAGCAGAAGAAAGAGCAGAATGGTAATGGGAATGGTAGTCAAGGGAGGTCTAGGTTCAACCAAGCGAACAACCAAGGGTCGAAGCCTATGGGGTCGTAGAACAATCATGGAAGCTACCAGTAAGCATGCTAACGAGAACAACAACAACCAGAGCAAAGCTCCGGGTAAGCTGTTCGTGATGAGTCGCAATGAAGCTGAGAAATCTACCAACGTAGTTTCTGGTACTTTTTCTATTAATTCCGTTCTCGTTAACACATTATTTGATTCTGGAGCAACCTATTCGTTTATTTCGTCGTCCGTTATTAAGAGTTTAGAGTTAGTAGACTTTGAAGTAATTGACTTGCCTATAAGTATACCTACTGGAGAAGTTATAAGGTGTACTAAGTTGTATAGAGGCTTACCTCTGAAAATAGGAGACTGTGTTTTCCTTCTAATCTGATAGAGTTCAATCTGGGAGACCTAGACGTTATTCTGGGGATGAATTGGTTAGGTTTCTATAAGGCCAAGATAGATTGTGAAGCTCAGAAGCTAGTGCTAAGAAGCCATTTGGGGAAGTTAACTTCATACCGACGTCTTGGGAAGCCTAAGAACTTTGGGGTCATTTCTGCAATGCAAGTGAAGAGGTTGGTAAAGAAAGGGTGTGAATTATTCTTTTCTAGTGTGCGAGATGTGAGCAAAGAGGTTGAATTGAAGATTGAGGATGTACCGATCGTGAATGAGTTTATGGATGTGTTTCCAAGCGAGATTTTTGGTATGCCGCCCAAGAGAGTTGTTGAGTTCACCATAGACTTAGTTCCTGGTATATACTACACCTATTTCTAAGGCACCATATAGAATGGCACCTCCTGAGATGAACAAGTTGAAGACGCAATTGCAAGAACTGTTGGAGAAAGGTTATATTTGGCCTAGTGCGTCACCTTGGGGAGCTCCTGTGTTATTTGTGAAGAAGAAAGATGGAAGTATGAGATTATGCATTGACTATAAGGAGTTAAACAATGTGACCATTAAGAATAAGAGTCCCTTGCCTAGGATAGATGACGTGTTCGATCTGCTGAATGGAGCAAGTGTGTTTTCAAAGATTGATTTGTGTTCAGGGTATCACCAATTGAAGGTAGATGATAAGGACATACCTAAGACTGTATTTAGGATGCGTCATGGTCATTATGAGTTTACTGTGATGCTGTTTGGATTGACCAATGCTCCGGCAATATTCATTGACATGATGAATAGGATATTCCATGAGTTTTTTGATCAGTTTGTTGTAGTGGTCATTGATGATATCTTGATCTATTCAAAGAGTGAAGAAGAGCATGATGAGCATTTGAGGATAGTCTTGGAGACACTTAGGAAGAACCAGTTGTATGCAAAGTTCTCTAAGTGTGAGTTTCGATTGGAGAAGGTAGCATTTTTGGGTCATTATGTGTCAAAAGAAGGAGTTGATGTGGATCTTACAAAGATTCAAGCTGTTAGCGAGTGGCCTACACCGAAGAATGAGTCAGATATTAGGAGCTTTCTGGGATTAGCTGGCTATTATAGGAGATTTGTGAGAGATTTCTCGAAAATAGCGAGACCGATGACCAATCTGATGAAGAAAGAGTCAAAATTCGAGTGAAGCGATAAGTGCGAGGAAGCTTTTCAGACTTTGAAGGAGCGTTTGACCTCCGCACCTGTTTTAACCCTGCCTGATGGAAATGAAGGATTCGAGGTGTATAGTGATGCTTCGAAGAATGGATTGGGGTGTGTTCTGCAGCTGAATGGGAAGGTGATCGCATATGCATCGCGTCACTTGAAACCATATGAGTCTAATTATCCTACCCATGACCTAGAGTTAGTTGCTATTGTATTTGCCTTGAAGATTTGGAGACATTATTTGTATGGAGCGACTTGCAAGATCTTTACTGATCATAAGAGTTAGAAGTACATTTTCACCCAGAAGGATCTCAATATGAGGCAAAGAAGATGGTTGGAATTGATTAAAGACTATGATATCCAATATCCTGAGGGGAAGGCGAAAGTAGTCGCCGATGCTTTGAGTAGGAAGTCGAGCCATAGCGTGAATGCGTTGGTAGTTCCTGAGGAATTGTACCGAGATATGCAAAGGCTTAGCCTAGAAATTCTAAATCCTGGGGAGATTGAGGCAAGATTGAGTGCTTTGTCATTGGGGTTGTCATTTTTCGATGAGATCAAAGAGGGTCAAGTTGGAGACGAGCACCTAGGTAAGATTAAGGAGAAGATGAAGCAAGGCAAAGAAGTTGACTTTAAGATTCATGAAGATGGAAGCTTGAGGTTCAAGGGAAGGTGGTGTGTACCACAAAAGTGTGAAGAGATTAAGAGAAGGCTTATGGAAGAGGGGCATAATACTCCATATTTTGTGCACCCTGGGGTGATAAGTTGTATAAGGATCTCAAGGAGATTTATTGGTCGCCGAATATGAAGCGTGAAGTCGCTGAGTTCATGTCGAAGTGTCTGACCTGTCAGAAAGTAAGATAGGCCATAAGAGACCAATAGGGAAGGTTCAATCCTTAGAGGTTCCTGGATGGAAGTGGGAATCTATATCGATGGACTTTGGGACTGCTTTGCCAAAGACGAGAAATGGCAATGATACTATTTGGGTTATCGTGGACCGTCTGACGAAGTCTGTCGTGCTCGTTCCGATCAAAGAAACATGGAAGAAGAAGCAACTTGCCAAGACGTATATCAAGCATGTGGTGAGACTGCATGGAGTCCCGACGGACATAATTTCATATCGTGATTCGAGATTCCTCTCGAAATATTGGCAAAAGGTCCAGTTGAATCTTGGAACAACGTGGAAAATGAGTACTGCGTTTTATCCTGTGACTGATGGTCAGACTGAGAGGACCAATCAGACCATGGAAGATATGTTGAGAGCGTGCGCAATTGATTTCCAAGGAAGTTGGGAGGATCACTTAGATTTGATTGAATTCTCATATAACAATAGTTACCATGCGAGTATGATGGCTCCCATTGAGGCATTGTACGGAAGGAAGTGTAGAAGTCCCATTTACTGGAATGATTTTAGTGAGAATGTAGTGTTGGGGACGTAATTTATTGAGGAGACTGTCAAGAATGTGAAGTTGATTCAAGCTAGAATTCAAGCTGCTCAAGATAGGCAGAAAAGTTATGTTGATTTGAAGCGAAAAGAAGATGAATTCGCGGTTGGTAATAAGGTGTTTTTGAAAGTGTCACCGACCAAAGGAGTGATGAGATTTGGTAAGATGGGTAAATTAAGTGATAAATATGTTGGCCCATATGAGATTTTGCAAAGAGTTCGGAAGGTAGCCTATAAATTGGCTTTACCAATGGAGTGTTTCACATTTCTCAACTTAAGAGATATATCCCTGATGAGAATCATTAACTGGAGCCCGAAGGACTTCAAATCGATAGTAGCCTCACATATGAGGAAGGACCTGTGAAAATATTGGATAGAAAGGTGCGTAGTACACGCAATAAGGATGTGAATATTGTGAAAGTGCTTTGGTCTAACCATGAGTCCGAAGAGGCAACGTGGGAAGCTAAATATGAAATGAAGAAGAAATATCCTGAGTTATTCATTGAGGTAGGTTACGAGGGCGTAACTCGTTTTATTTAAGGGGGGTAGAATTAGGCCAATCAATCAGGTCGGGTTGGGTCAGGTTCGTGTTCGGGTCAAATAAAATCGGGTTGAGCACCCCCTAACCCGAACATAATCTGTTTTCATTTTCGGGTCAAGATCATCAACCCTAACCTGATCTGAAAATTATCGGGTCAACCTGACCTGATCTATTTGACCTGATTTTTTTTTGAATGGGTTTTAAATGGGTCAACATGAACCTGTTTGACCCGCTTTTTTCAGGTTGACCCGAACCAACATAACCTGATTTTTTTTCCCCAAAATGATATGCATAAAAAAAATGCAGCACCTTGAAATGAAAATAGAACATTTGAATCTGCTTCCCTAAAATTAAAAAAAAATGCACCATGTTTTACTTAGAACCCTGTTCATACTTGGCAGTGGCACACTAAATATATTACAAACCATAGTTTAAGCCATCAAGGCTTCAAATTTCAGCAAAGTTTCATAAAAATAAACAAGAAAATCAAGCACTTGGGGAAGGCGATTGTTGAGGTCAATCTCCTCTTCAGCCTCTGAAGAAAGCTCAATTTTCTCCTTTAAGTTGTCATCGACCACATTAACTGGAAAAACGAGAATTTAAATGAATAAACTAGAAGAAAAGAAGGCATATATAAAATAAGAAATGAAGGCTTAAAAATGTACAAAAAATCAGGCACAAAATGAGATAAAAAAAATGAAACAAATGAAGCTCAATTTAGAAATTCAGAAGAAATGAACTAAAAATTAGAAAATACATAAAATAAAGGCATAACAAAAATATATAAATGAATTTTAAAAAATGAAGGCGTAACAAAAAGAGTTTAAAGAAATTCACAAAAAAATCGAACAAAAAATACAGAAGTAGGCATACAAATTAAAAATTGATATTATACAAAAAAAAATACATAATATTAAACAAAGAAAAAGCTTCCTGAACAATAGAAAGATAGAAAAAAAAATTACGAAAGAGAAGCAACAAATAAATACGAAAATTAAGAAAAAGAATTGGGCTGGACAATATAAACAGAAATTTTCTTGAACAATAGAAAAATAGCAAAAAAAAATACGAAAGAAAGAGCAACGAAAATAAACAATAAATACGAAAATATAAAATACTGAAGCAAAGAGAAGAAATAAGAAAAGGAGAAGCAAAATAGCAAATAATTAAGAAAATACGAAAATTAAAAATTGAGAGTGAAGAACAACAAAAGAGCAGCGAAGAAAAAAATAGAGATTTACCTTCGTTGAGGAAGAGCAGCGAAGAAGACTAGAAGAGAGCGATAGAGAATTGAGAGTGAGAAGAAGAGAGAGATTGAGAGCAGCGGCCAGCGAAGAAACGTAGGGTTAGGTGAGTGAGAGTGAGGTTATGTCATATGTGTCTGTTAGAATTTTAGGGCAAGATCTTTTGGGCTGGACAAATAGAAAATATTTTGGGCTGATTTTTTGGGTTTTCATAAACTGTATTTATTTGGGTCAATTGGGTTAAGCGGGTTGACCCAACCTGATTTTGACACATTTAAAAATCAGGTCAGACGGGTCATTTTCAGGTTAGAAATTTCGACCTGAACCTGACCCATCTATATTTCAGGTCGGGTTCAGGTCGACCCATTTAACTAATCGGGTTGAAAAACTCAACCCAAACCCGCTAATTTCAGGTCGGATTCGGGTTGGGTTATCAGGTTGGGTCAGCTTTTGCCAGGCCTAGGTAGAATGCGATAGAATTTCGCGCTTTTTGCCTTATTTTATGGTATTTTTATGCATTTTTATGATTATTTTGGCGATTTGCACATGTTGGTGTAAAATAAATTGGTTCTCCGCATAGAAAAGTCTGTTCATAAGTAACACAAGTGGTTTTAAAGTTGGTAAAATGTGTACACATTGTGACACAAGTATTTCCAAAGGAAGTTTTGAGTCAAATTTTTTTTACTATGAGGGTTTTCGTGCCAAGTTTTGAGACGAAACTTCTTTTAAGAGGGGTAGACTGTAATCCCCCACTGTTTTATGAATTTTATAAATATATTTTAATGTATATTATATATATATATTAGTATTTAAATAATTAATTTCTTAAGGTGTTGACTATTTTAAAGTCAAAGGGATTATTTAATGTTTTTAAATAATTAAATATTTTATTTAGTCATACTTTGAAAGTTATTTAATAGTTTAATTATTTTTGAGTTGGAGGATAAAGGATTTTAAAAATTGGTTAGAGGAGCCCAACTCAACTCAAGCACCCAGTCAATTAATTTAAAAGTCCAAACACACTTCCTTAAGCCCACAAGGGTTACCTATATAAACCCCATGAGAGCCCAAAAATCTCCACACTAAAGTACTCACCCTAATTTTCCTCGCCTTTTTTTCTCTCTCTCTCCTCCACCGGTTTTCCCCCTCCCCTTCGGTTTTCTTTCTCCTCCTTCGGTCCTCCTTGGTACCCGGCTACGGCCACCGACCACCACCACCGCACGACGGCAAGCAGTGGCGGCCGCAGCGCGGTGCCTCCCCTCGTGTCGTGTCTTCCTCCTCCCTTTCTCTTCTTGGTTTATTTCTCTTCCTCCTCTATATTATTTTAATGTCAGGTTTATGTTTTAAGTATTGTTTTAATGTTTTCATGATTAAAGTTTGTAACTTTGATGATTTAAATATAGATTTCAGATTATATGTTTAGTATAGCAAAGTAATTAAATTTCAGATTTATTAAATATGTTTAAGTTAGGGTTTTACGCATCAAAGCATGGATTTTTCATGTTTTAAGAGTTGGAAAGTGTAGTACTATATTATAGTTTATGAAAATTGTGTACTCTAATGTTTATGATTATGTTAGAGTGACTTTTAAAGGATTTTAAACATGATATAAGTTGCTGGAATTTTAATTAGTATGCTTATGATGGAGTTTTAGATAGCAAAGTATGGATTTTTGAGGGTTTTTGATGACTAGTATGGTAGTACTATACTAGGAGACATTAATAGTTGAAGTTTTGATGATTAAAAAGTTTTTAAACACTTTTAAAGAGGGTTTAAAATATTTTAAAGTTGCTGAAAATTTATTTCAGTATTGATTATTGGTTGTGTTGGTATTTGGTAGGCGGAGAATATTCTCTAGGCGATTTCTAAGGTTGTTAAAGTGGTCTCTCATATTGTCTACACAAGGTACGTACATACCTATGTATTAGTAGACTAGTATCATGTCCTAAGAGTAGGATTGATGTAGTATCATGTATAGGGAACTTTTTATAGTTCATATGTGATTTAAATTCAAGTGGAATTGCATGTTTGTGCACGTTGTGTGAAGCATGTTGCCTATGTTGGTTATAATATGTTTGTATGGATGGTTGATGCAAGCATGTAGGATTGGGAACTTTATTTTTTTAATTCACATGAGGGATTAATATTTATATTGTTTATTGGATCATGAATTGAATCATGTTGTTCCCTTTGGATTATTTATTAATTATTTACTTTATGAGGACCGTGGCCTTATTTGGTAAGTTGGATATTCACCTATGGAAAGGTTGGTTGGTTGTTGACTTAGATCAACAAATAAATATTGGTTGGTTATCGAACTAAGTATTGGAACCATTCTTGGATTATTTGAGTTGCTGATCACCTTATCTAATACTAAGATAAAAATGGAAATTTTGTGTATCCATGTTTTATGTTGGCTGTCTTACTTTGTGAGTCACATAAGTAAATAAATAATCTATTAATAACTTAAAGTGGAAAGTGAATAGCAATAAGCTTTAGACTTCTACACATCTGAAGTGTTGGACTAGTATGAGTTAAAGTCCATGGTGGTAGCCCATGGCTTTTCTCGGGACTGGATTGATCACCGTGTCCTATTTTTATATAATTAGTACCTCGATATCGTTGGTCATGGGAGTACGGAGTCGCGCCCGTACTTCGTCTTCTAAATTGAAGACTGGTTTGGTTTGGACAACTCTTTCAATTGCCTATTCAATCTAATTATAATTAATCTATTGACTTTGGAGTCTAGTTCAGTATAGTCAATCTGTTATTAATTTATGTTATTATTTATCATTGAGTTAATGTTTATTAGTATCATGTTAGGACTTATATTTTGTTTACTATGTAGTACTCAGCTTTGATGATTACGTGCTTTTGTGTATGTCGATCATGGTTGTGCCTTATTGATCCTGTGATGACCCATTTGGTGAGCAGTCTCTCAGGATCAATAGAGCATCGACCATTCCAAGTCTGAAGATGATGCATCATGGGTTCGGATTTTCGTGGAGAGCTTATGTTTAGTTCTTTAATACTTTTATCGTTTTGATTTTAGTTGTGGTTTGAATAGTTGACTTTTGGTTTGGTTTGGAGTTGACCTTATGGTTGACTAAGTATTTATATCTTCAAAGTTATTATTTATTTCCGCTGCAAAATTCTGAATAAGCCGATACGTTATCACACGGGGCGATAATACTTTGGTAATTCTCAAAGTTTTATATTAAAAAGGTATTTTGGAAAATAGAGAATTGTCGGGGTGTTACAGTCCAACTATCCTATTATGCATTAGAACAATTCTTTAGATCTTGATTAGCAATAATAAGCATGTGAGGTGATGAACCATTAAACATACAATCATGCATAAGAATAATAATAATAATAATATAATATGAAAGAAATAAAGAGTAGAAATTATATAAGAATTTACAATATAACGTTAATTCCTTCAAGATATACATTATGATAAGTAAATTGTTAGTAAAAAATGAATTAAATTGGAATTGACCCTCAAGAATTATACCTTTGTAGCCTGGGTCTTGTATTACGATCTGCATGATGAGTAATCTTGAAGCCTGAAATAGGAAATTCGAATATATGAATATGTTTGAATGTGAGTTGGAGTGTTTTGATGTGTTTGAATATAGCTAATAAGTATGTGTAGAAGTCGTAGGAAAGCATTGGGAAAGGTCGTTCGAAGAAACGAGCTATTTATAAGCAGAGGAAACCGAAAAATTTGCGAAAAGATAAGGAAAAATTGTTCGCCTGGCGCAGAGCCTGTGCGTCGCGCGCACCGGCTTTCTGGACGATTTTTTATTGTTTTAAGATTCTTTTGTATACCTTGGCAAAATCTATCCTTTGAAATCTCAAAGCAGCGATCCTTAGGAATAAAAATCTGATTTTCTAAATATCCTTTAAAAATTAATTATTAAGAATAATTAATATTAAGATATTAAAAAATACAATTAATTATCAGGAATAATTAATTGGGCCTTTAAAATTGGGCTTGGATAGACTCTATATTTTCGAAATGTTTTTGGGCTTAGCTCGTTAAATTGCTCTTCCTTTGGACCGAACCAATTAGGACAACAGTATGTTTCATCATTGGGTACTCAATGTGGAGACACGATTTTGTGTCAACACCTACCTTTAAGAAATTTGACAAGAGAGAGTAAGGGAATGGGAACTTCAATGGTAAACAACCAAGGGAAATGGGAATAACAACACCTAAGGGAATAGAGGGAAGCACGCACGAGTTTACTACTACAAACAGTGTTCCAACAACCATCTAGGAAAGAATTGTCAAGGAAACCCATTTGAGTGCCGAAACTATGAAAAGATGGGGGCAGAGAGCTTATGAGTGCTATTCCGAGCCTCGTGGGAATAACTGCTGTCAAAGCAATCCTCTTAATGGTAACAATAGTAGGTTTGGGAGTGGCTATCAAGCAAAAGGAAATGGGGGAATAAGGCAGGAAACGGAGGCAATCACAATAAAGCAAGCAATAACAAAGGTGGAATATATGTTATGGGAAGTCACGAAGCCAAGGCGTTTGCAAAAGTTGTAACTGGTACCTTTCCTATATACACTTTTCTTGCTAAGGTTTGTTTCATTCATGAGACTCATACTCCTTCATCTCCATGAACTTTTTACCAAAGTTGAACCTGAGTGTTCCCAAGTCTATCAGTCTCCCTATCGTTGTACCCACTAGAGAAGTTATTTGTTGTAATTAGTAATATGAGGATGTCCCTATATTGATTAATGACTTAGAATTTCCTTCCACTCTGATAAAGTTCGACCTATGAAACATAGATGTAATTCTAGGTTTTGATAGGCTAGGAAGATATAAAGCAAAGATGGATTGTTCTAAGCATAAAGTATACCTAAAGAGCCCTTCTGGTGCTAGAGTATTCTATAAGAAGATTAGCTCGAAGTCAGGAATTCCATCAATTTTGCGATGAGGTTAAAAGGATATGTGCAAAAAAGGTTCATGTTGCAATTCATTTGTGTACAGTACTTAGGGAAGGAAGAAAGGAAGATTGAGGAAGTCTCGGTAGTGAGCGAGTACTTAGATGTTTTCCCAAAATAGATTGTAGGAATGCCACCAAAGTGTGATGTGGAGTTTATTATTATAGACTTAGCTCCAGGAACATGACCGATATCAAAAGCTTTTTACTGTATGGCACCTGAGAGATGAGCGAGTTAAAGGTACAACTCCAAGAGTTGCTTGAGAAGGGTTACATTAGCCCAAGTAGTTCCCCATGGGGATCAACTGTCTTGTTTGTCAAGAAGAATGATGGAATTCTTTGACTGTGTATAGACTATGGAGAACTGCACAAAGCCACTATTAAGAATAATTACCCACTTTCGAGGATAAATGACCTCTTTGACCAATTGAAAGGAGCATCGGTCTTCTCCAAGATCAGCTTGAGATCAGGGTACCACCAATTGAGGATCGTTTACCAAGACATCCCCAAGACTGCAATTAGGACCCGATACAGTCACTATGAGTTAAAAGTAATGCCTTTTTGTTTTACTAATGTCCCCGCAGTCTTTACGGACCTCATAAACCGTATTTTCATATCTCATTTGGATAAATTCGTTGTGGTCTTCATAGATGATATTCTAATCTACTCCAATGATTGGAGAAAACATGAAGAACACCTAACAACCCTCAGAGATGACCACTTCTGTGCCAAGTGTAAATTCTAATTACCAAAAAACAAGGAACAAAGATTTATTTGGAGAGAAGATTATGAAAAGGCTTTCCACGAATTAATGAATGGATTAACCTTTGCACTAATCCTAACCTTACCTAATGAGATTGAAGTGTTTGAAGTCTACAGTGATGCATCAAATAATGGTTTTGGGTTGTGTGCTCATGCAGACTCATAAGGTTATAGCTTACGCATCGTGACAACTAAAACCATATGAAGCCAATTGCCCTACTCTTGACCTTGTATTGGCTGCAAGAGTATTCACACTAAAGATATGGAGGCATTACTTGTATGGTATCACGTGTAAGATCTTTACTGACCATAAGAACCTTATATACATATTCACTCAGAAAAGACCACAATATGCAACAACGTTGATGGTTAGAACTCATCAAGGACTATGACCTTGATATCTAATATCATGAGGGAAAAGCCAATGTAGTAGCCGATGCCCAAAGCATCGAGATGGCTGAGGTTTAGCCATACATCCAAAGAGTAAGGCCAGTCCAAGGGACGCTTGTCGGGGTATGATCATATTGATGTAGCATATTTGGTTTAGAGGACGGTCCAAGGGATGCTCTAACTACCTTCAAGCAGTAGTTAGTAGCCTGTATGATTCGATAAGAAGACGGTGCCCGTTTAATGCCAATCTTATTTAAAGTATTTTGTGTAGAGTCGAGACTGACTTGGTTTCTCTAAGTTTCATTTTTACTTTAGTATCATGATTAGGTTTACCGTTCTTTTTCCTTTGTGTTTGTACTCACATTTTGCTGACGTGTACGTTTGTTGTTGGTCAATGTACTTTGACCTATAACTACCTATTCTAACCTTATATTGAATGGTGAACAAATTTGCCTTAAAAGTAGTCCTCGAACATGCATGGGGTCAGGTTTGCACTGAATTCTTCAGCAAATTGTATCGTTTTTATTTATGTTTTGATATTGAGTTTTGGATTTTAAGTTTTGGAGCGATATGCTTCCAAATTGTAATAAGAGATTTTTTTTCTGTTGCATATTTACTTCGAGATTTATTAAATTTTATTTAGAGTTAAGGGTAATTATTTTTCCAATAGCCTTGCGTTTCACCATGGCGGTAACACTCCCAACTGCCTTTTTAGGAAAGTGGATTTTATTGAAGGAGGTTGAAACCATGCTTAATTCACGTCAAATAACATAGTTGTTGCTATTATATGAGTTGAACTAGGCCTAACCATATAATTAGAAAAGATTATAATTAGATACACAATAAGATACTCCCTCCGTCCCATATTATAGTGCTTCTTTCCTTTTAAAGTGTCCCCAAATATAACTCTTGTTTCTATTTTTATTTCACACCTTTTCATGATTTTCCTACAAAAATTGTGCCACCATTATTTATTTGTTTCTTGAAAATAGTATTTTGCTTTGTTTATTCAACCCAAGGGTTGAATTAGTCATGTATTTAATGCTCTTTCACCACTTATTATCATTCTCTCTCCTAAAATCAGTTTTTCCCCATAACATTTATTTTCAATACACAAACACTCTTTACATTTTTCTTAGATTCTATTTACCTTAATACCCGTGAAAAAACATAATCAAGCACTATAATATGGGACGGAGGGAGTATACAGTAAAACTTGAATCTAAAATAATGAGGAAGTATAATTTGTATACCAGTTTATTATAAAATCATCTAGAGTTCAAACTATTAAAATATGGCAATTACCCAGTTTATCTAAGACACTAAGTAATATTATCATCTTCCTATCCAAAAATAAATAATAAATTACAGCCACAAGATTTAGAAACCTTTCTTAATAAAGATAAGGAAAAAAGAAAGTATTAGAAGATCGTCCTCTCGATGAGAATTCCTAATGCATATGGGATTTAGAAATTTGTTGTCCCCACAGTTTAAAGAAAACTAAACTACACTTTATGTTAAAAGGATTTTAGCTATTCCTTTGAGTGAGCTAATTGATTTCAATGTTGTGGAGTGGAATATCCCCTTAATTGAGGAGTCATTTGATGAGAATGACGTTAAAGGGATTCTAGCTATTCCTTTGAGTTCTATATTTGGTTGTGATGAATTGACTTGGGTGCTCACAAAGAATGGTGACTACTATGTCAAAACGGCTTACATGCTTGGGAAAGGAAGCCACCTTGATCTCTTTCACCAAGGTTGGGTAGATATTTGGAGCTCGGAGGCTACCCCCAAGGTTTGCCACTTTCTTTGGAGATTATGCACTAATTCTCTCCTTGTTCGAGCACTTTTGCGCCACCACACTTCATTGAAGACGCTGCATGTCCATGGGAGTGTGTGGAGGATGAAACCATGACCCATGTCATTTTGGGTCCCCTCGTGTGTTGGAAATCTGGGAGGCTTGTGGTTGTGCATCCCTTTGTGCTGAAGCTATGACTTCTACTATGTATGAACTTGTGGTGAATTGGTAGCATATTGATCCAAAGGTGAGGCAAAAAGGTATGTTTCTCGCTTGGTTGTTGTGGGGGGAAAAGAACAAATTGGTGTTTAAAGAGCAAATCACACATCGTGTGGTAGTCGAACGGGTCGCGAGGGTTGTTGAGGAGCAAGGCCTATATGCTAAGCGCATCTATCATAGCATGCGCCTGTGTCCCTCGCCCACAATTGCCAAGACATGGGCGCCCCCCGCCGGAGTTATTAAACTCAACGCAGATGCATCGTTGGTCGTTGAAGGTCGGGTTGGGCTCGGAGATATTGCTCGCAACTCGGTTGGAAATATTCTTTTTGCTGCCATTCGTGGTGTGAAAGCCTTTTGGGCGCCTGAAGTAGCCGAAACTAAGGCCCTTGCTTTTGCAGTAAGGCTTGTCAAACACTATGGTCTAGAGAAGGTCATCTTGGAATCGGATTGTCAAGTTGTCATCAACCGGCTCTCAAAACATGCTCTGTCTCTTTATGATCTAGATTTTATTTTGAATGATATTCTATCTATCTGTAGTTCTTTTAAATCTCTTTCTTGGTCTTTTGTTAGAAGAAATGGCAACTTTGTTGTGCATCATTTACCTAAGCTAGTCCCCTTTGGGGTTGAACAAGTTTGGGATAATCATTATCCTATGAAGGTGGCTCCCTATGTGCTCACTGACACTTTGTCATTAAATTAATACTAGCTCTGTTTTTTCCACTATACACATTATGTTCCCACTTTAAAAAAAAAGGAAGAAGAAGAAGAAGAAACTATACTCGGTATAAAAAATAAAAAAGCTTCTTAGACGTATCCTTTAGTTAAGGAATTCCATCACCTTGGTCATTAAGCTACACAAAACAAAGATACATCAATTGGTCTCAAACAATATTTTATATTACCCATAAGAACCTTAAAACCAACCAGAAAGACCTTTTTATTTATGTTAGACTGACCTTAGCTACAGAAGTTACTCTGGTGACAGTACGAGCCACCAAGCTGATACTTCCAAAGTTCGAACACATCAACAGTACAATATTTTACACTCAAAAAAGAACAGTTCGGTTTTCATTGTTCTTGATGAAGTACAACTTAGCAAGAATATACAATGGCTCAATGGAAAATAGCCCCTGAAATCGATTTTCACAGGAATTGTTACTGCTGACGATATAGGATTATCATATTCTTCGCGTCGAAACTTGGATGATGATAACTGATGGTGGCCTACCTACACATAGTTGACAATCATATAAGAGTGGTGCCACAGATTTGCACATACATAAGCAGTGGATGCTTAGAATTTAGGTTATTATGGCGGGTGGGGTTTTAGTTACTTCTGAGACTGTCCAATTGTGCCATAATTAGTGCGCCAAATAATTGCAGCACGTTTTGAACAGCTGCTAAATACTTTCGAGATGTCCAATTATGCCACAACCGATGCGCCGTATAATCTAGAACAGCTGCTAATTACTTCCGAGATTAAAGTTGAGAAACACAGGTTCCTTGAGCACACAAAAATCTAAACACAACTCGCCAATCAAAAGGAACTAAATACTGAAAGAAGGAACACATAAAAGTGACATATTGACCCTCTACTTATGCTCTTTATAGTAGCTTTTACCAACAATGAACAGGAAAATACATTGAAATAAGGATACCCATTTGAGGCAAATGGAATATGAAATAATTATGAGAAAGGTGCAAATTAGTACATACACACGTACGTATAAAGAGGACCATACACACGATGAACATCAAGCACTAGATTATGTACATAAAGACCAATACCAATGAACATTACCAACAAAGATGTACAAATGTTCATTTGGCTTGTTATCCATGTACATGTGTTCGTTTGACTTATTATCTATGTACATTTGGCTTGTTATTCATGTACATGTGCGCACCATGCTCTATATACTAGCGTGTGCACCATCTACGGATTGTGAGAAAGGTACCAAAAGTTCCAACAAGCACTCTGAGTAGCAGGTAATAAAACATCGAGTCCACATATTAAACGTCTATCTGAGTAGCAGGTAATAAAACATCTAGTCCACATTAATTCTTTTTCAATGTATTGATACAATCCAAAGCAAGTTATCCTGAAGAAGAAGAAACCGAAAATAGTGACGTGAAGTAACACGTTACTCCTAAGTCTTATATAAAAAAATGTGAAAACCTATATCAGATTCACTAAAGAAGAAACAAGTTACAGAGACGTGAAAAACTTTCATTTCTCAAGTAACAGAGCAGCAATGATTTCCCATTTCATAAGAATGTAGTAGTCATCTATATGGATATCTATGCACATCATCTAAAATTAAATAGATAAGTTAAAAAAGACCATTCGTCCATGGGGTTGATGCTATCTGCTAATGACCATGCTCTAGCTAGCAGAAAACGAACATTTGAGATGGTGCAGAAGACTATCGAGCTTCATACATAGTATCCCAATTCCCAACAAAAACAATATACAAGATGGAAAAGTAGGAGAAGGCCTGTGAAGGGCGTCGAGCATTAGAGACAACTCAAGTTGAAGTCACAGGAGGACATAAGAGCATCGCTCTTCCTTTAACTTGATGGAGATAAATAGGCAAGGAATTTCAGAGAAAGAACACAATTTTAACACTTATTCTCTACCTGACAACAAAGATGCTATGTTTGACAATAAGAAAATTCTGAAGTAGACGAATGCCATTAAAAAAATAAGAAGAAAAAAAAAGGAAGTATCTGCGGGAACAGAGGCACAGTAGAGCTTACCCGTGTAGGTCCCCATAGGATACCAAACTTCATAGCTCAGGCAGATCTCTGAATTGGATGGACTCAACGGAAGCTGTTGAATCATCAGCTACAGCTTCATCATTTAAACTCTTCAGTCCCTTGTGATGACCCTCAAATACACGCACCTGCAACACCCTCTGATCAATAAGTTCAAAGACACATGTGTTCCCGACTTTCAGGCCATTCGTACGAGCAAACGACATCCAGCCTCCACAGAACTTTGTCTGATATCCATAACGACCTGAAGTAACATTCCATGTTTCCCCTCTCAAATTACGAAGAACGACCTCAGTCTTGTAACATGGAAGATATGCAGTTGAAAACTTCCTAGGCACAGCCTGTTTAGAGAATACATCAAACACTCAGATGAATCCAGATAAAAAGAACAGAAATAAGAAACAGAAAGTCTAACGAATAAAAATAGTTCTCTACTTAGATGTTAAGATATCCTCTTTTCTTTTGTTCATCTAAGACTTTGATCTAAGAAAATTTGGAGCGGAGGCAGATTAAGAGGAAATGAAGAAACAGGAAACAAAATTAAGTTAATTGAGTTCTATGCTTCCAGTTGCCTCCATTCTTCAGCAAGTTATACGATCAGCAGCTCTGCTCAGTCAAATGACTGCTTAGAGAGTTTGCTGGAGTCTTGAAGTCCTGGCCGTGCAACAACTTTCTTCTAAAGTAGCCTCCGTATTGAGAAAGCCTCCAAATGGTCATTGATAATAGGGTGTTCTATGTGCTTTAAAGAGTTTTGTGTGTAGGCTTTCTATTAGTCAGAAAGTTGTTACTCAATTGTGTCAGTTTCTTTGGTTAGTCAGGTTTGTCTTTATTTTTCTTTTTATTCTAGGTTTAAGTTTTCTTGTAGTCTTGGTGTCGGGGTTGGCCTATCTTGTGAGACGGAGAGCCTGTGTATTTGTACTTTCTTTGTGTACCTTCATGTAGGTTCTTTCATGGAAACATCTTCAATCTGCAGTTAGGTGGGTGTATAGCTAGGGTTTCTTTGAGCTTTTGGTTCTTCTCTGTGGGTTGCGCTTCTGAAGCTCTTCGTAGTTTTCTCTCCAAATAAGAAAATAACCCAGTGTGACGAAAGTAACTAATACAATGCTGCGAAAACAATACAACGATGGGCAACAAAAAAAAAAAGAAGAATTTAGCTCAATACCCATTACTTAACTAGTACATTGTACATAATGTAAGAGTCATGTAGGAGTAGGACATCATTAGCATGTCAAGTGGAGCAACAAAATGAAGAAGAAAAGGTATAATATGTGTTGGAAAATGAAAGGTTTAGGACAGTCTAAGCAAACGTTCTCACCAGAGTAAATGAACCACCAACATTGGAGCTCATCATGACCTTCATGAAACTAGGAAAAGGAGAATTAAAAGCTACAGCTTCACTGGCTTCTTCAGCTCTAGGCTGCATGTTCGTAGTTGGTATGGCTTGTAAATCTAACTGATTGTTTCCGCTTGTTTGAATGGACATAGTTTCCCCGGCATTACACACTAGAAGATCATCTGACAGCATCAAGCAAAGAGACTGAATTTGGAGGTAGACAAAATACTAATGGTTTCATTAAGATAGCCCCACGCCATTAATAATATGGTGATAAATCAAAAGTCAGTACTATGTGCAACTAATATGCTATGTAAAGTGATTATCAGAAGAGACCTGATGTAGAATCATCACCAGTGTCAATGGAAGATGTGGAAGCATAGGCAGGACTCTTTACAAATATAGAACCAGTAACTGTGTCAATGGAGGATGCTGCCTCTTGAAGCATATAAGGCATTTTATCTGTTTTCTTTTCATGCTTTTTGTCTTGAAATGTGCATGGCTCAATTGTTTGCTCTAAATCTTTTGAAGGATGCACTCCTGTAGTTTGTGCTACATTTTCAACTGTTCCAAGACACTGTCCACCCGATGTAACACCATCATCATCAACAGAAATGCTTCCTATTTGACAGTCCATTCCTTCCAAACCTAGACGTAGAACACGGACACGCATTTCAAAATTACCTACAAGTTCAAATATGCACACGTCTTCTATCTTGATACTGTTACCACGAACAAAGGCTATCCAGCCACCACAAAGTGTATGCATTGTCATATGTCGTTTTGCAGTTGGAATAGAATTTACCATCCAGCAGTTCCCGTCTAGATTCATCAGGGTGACTTTTATTCGGCAGTTTGGAAAATGCACTCTCGAAAATTGAGTAGGAATTTTCTGCAAGAAGTTAAAGCAAACACTCATACACAAAATGATAGGTAACAACAGCAAGTGGGAGCATTAGAGCAAGAAAATTCTTCAATCTGTTAGTGTTAGTAGCTTGTAAGTTGTAACTTGTAAGGGTCCTGAAGAAGGGCAAGAGTCGAGCAATCAAGGGGTACAACACAGTTGTCACTCATCAAGGCCATGGGAATATCATTCACAGACCCAAAGCATGAACTGGAAATTATTACGAGAAAATTGGTAGAAAGCCATAATTTATCCACACACAAAAATAAAAAGAACCACCAGAAAGGGCACAACATCTCCAAGACATAGGAGCTATGTTACTCAGACTCTTCATTTTACTAAAAGTACCCATGTCAAATCTTCGCAACTCCGACATGGATTTGGATACTTTGACACTACATTTTTTTGTGAGTAGTATGAAAATTTTCATAAAATAGACGAGTCAAACACTTGGACACAAATTCATGTCTGACCTCGACTAAGATAGTAGACATGAATATAATGTGATCCCTTCATATTATTTCCCAAGGAATTAGAGACTGCGATTTTATACAACCAATTGATTGGCAAACTAAGATGCTGTCATGTGATACACGTTTGCAGTAAATCTACTCGAGATTCACTGTACAAGAAGAACCCAAGTAGTAACAAGAAGCAGGGGAGCAGGGCAGAGTTCTATTGATAATCCCCAAAGCGGTGAAAGGTTTACAGCATTCGAGAGGCTGCTCTCTCCAATTACATTCACCAAATAATTCTCAATGATTATCTCTACCTCTATTCCACTATTTAAAACAAAACTACTGGCCAAAAAGATGCCTTTCTTCTCAATAGATATTCTAAAATCTTCTGTCATTTTCTCTCTACAAAATATTTTCTATGAGTCATCATAACTAACTCAATACAGAATAATTGAGGAATTACTTAGCTGCTCTTCTGCTGTAGGTGAAGCGAATGGGTGGGTGTATTGCATTACCCCCTCCCCAAAGATTCACCTTGTCCTCAAGGTGAAAGTCAGGGAACCTTTCTTGGATCAAGGCAAACTGCTTCAAAGTGGCTTAAAAATCAGACAATCCCTGCCATTCGACGAGGACTTCTTGGGTGGAGGTGTCTCTTTGAGTGATGTTGCACACACCTAGTAAGGCTTCAGGTTCTGCTGCCAATTCCAGGTCAGAATTGAGCTGGATAGGTAAGGCAGAGGGAACAGGAGGAGAGGGCCCCATAGCTGGTTTCAATTGTGAGACGAGGAATATAGGATGAACCTTGCTAGTCGCTGAAAGAGCCAATTTGTAAGCCACTAAGCCAACCTTAGCCAAAATCTCATAGGGACCATAAAACTTGGTTGCAATTTCCCAAATGGTCCGCGAGCCAATGAGTTTCGGCGATATGGTTGGAGTTTGAGATACACCATATCACCCACCTCGAAAGTTATGTGCTTGAGTTTTCATGTGCTGTTGAGCTCACAGCATATGGCCTTGTAAATCATCTAAAATGGCATACCATTCTTGAAAGTGAGCATCTAAAGAGCCTACAGCAGTGCTGCCATGTCCATGGCAAATGAGGTGAGGAGGTTCTCGCCCATATAGAACACGAAATGGTGACATGTTGATGGAGAAGTGAGGTGAGATGTTGTATGAGAACCTGATCCAAACTAACCAATCAGCCCCTGGGCTTGGTTTTGCTGCCGTGAAGCAATGGAGATAGGTTTCCAGACATTTGTTGACCACCTCCAATTGACCGTCGGTTTGTGGGTGGTAGGTTGTGCTATGCAGCAAGGAGGTCTGGTGATGTGATTTTCTTGGCGGTTTCAAGTATAATTGGACGAATTAACTATGAAATCAAAAAGGATATTACTCTCTAAGTTGCGGTTAAGAGTATGATCAAACACGTCTCGGTTGTTTGATTTAGGTTTACTACTCGTAAAACCAATTAGTTAGCTCCCGCTCAACTCAAGCAATAGATGCAAATTCGAAAACTAAACTTATTTCATTAATGAAGAACGAAGCCTTAAGTAGGCGTGTTTACATCCTAAGCAAACTAGGAAAAGGAAACTAAATAAAGATAACTAAGAATAATAAACTAAAAGATAAACAACTCTAAGTAACTATACTTTGGCGGCAAGGGTAACTCACACGCCTAGTATAGTTAATCTCCTAATCAAACTATAACTCCTAATGTGCATAAAGTAAGAAAAACTTATTCCGAGTAGAATAGTAAAAACTTACAAGTAAAAGACTTCTACTACTAATATAATTATAACTAACTTATAATACTAATCTAATTAGGAATCCCAATCCAACTAGGATTTCGACCCGCTAATTTGAACTAGAATTAGGATTACAATTTATACTCCTAACAGAACTAGGAATTCTAATCCTAATAGAGCTAGGATTACATGAGTATTATTCCTACTAGAACTAGGAAAACTACCAATACTCCTAACAGAACTAGGAGTACTTTACAACATTCATTTCTAAGAGGGATTAAGCTAGATTAATCTCTTCACACACGCATTATTTAGTGCAGGTGGAAGAGTTCCTTCCAAATATTACTCGTGAAGATATGGTCCCTGTCGAAGACAATTTTCGAAAATTGAAGCTCGGAATCCGTGTAAGCAGACAACTTCTCAAATGGAGATTCCGGCAACAGAGAGTGCGGTGAAGGGATGTTTTAATCCGATGAAGTGTGCAAATTTAGTCAAACGGTCCACCACAACGAGGATAGTGTCAAAAACCTTTCGAGCTTGGCAAGCCTTCAATAAAGTCCATTGAAATATCGTCCCGGACTTGGGGCGGAAGGGGTTGCAAGAATCCAGCTGCGGGTGGCTGGTTTGTTTTGTTGACACAACACTCATTGTTGCACACATCGAGTCACTACTTTTCGCTATACCACTATGAGGCAAGACATTCAGATCGCTGGAATGGCCACCATAGGGTGAGTCAGATACAAATGGAGGAGATCGCGGGTGAGTGTGGCGGAGGTAGGGATTACCTTTCGACCCTTATAGAGTAACTGGTTATGTTCACCACATAAGCCTTTAATGAATTTGCCACCTTGGATATCTTTCATTAATTGAGAAAAGGGTCTTCGAGGAATTGTTGGAGAAGAGGGCTTGATGACAAGGCCCCAAGGAATCTAGTGGTCGGGTGCCTAGATAGAGCATCAGCCACTCTAATTGAGGTCTGTGGCTTGTATTGTAGTATTGTAACTGAAATCAAAGCCCAATAGCTTTCTCACCCATTTATGATATTCTAGGTCCATTTCACATTGATCCATGAGAAAGCCCAACAAGTAGTGTCGCCACTTTTGGACTAAAAGCACAATTGCCAAAAGTTCTTTTTCATAAATGGGCTTAAGATAGCCTCGTGGGCCCAAAGTATGGTTGTAGAATGCTATGGGCCGGTTGTCTTGCATTAGAACCGCACCCCCGTCCATAGCCCGAAGCATCAACTTCCACCACAAACACCTTGGAAAAAGGGGCATGGCCTTAATTGTGCACCCAAAAGCATCTTTCCTTAATTGGTCTGTCAACGGCCGTTAGCTTAGCGTATTGTGAGATAAACTTGCAATAATAGCCCGTTAGGTGCAGGAAGCCCCTCAGATCCTTGATATTACGTGCGGTGAGCCAATCCACCATTGCCTGAAACTGAATTTTCTCATTGTCCATTACCACTCGTTGGGCATACACCAAATGGCCTAAGTAGGATATTTGGGTCTTGCCAAACTCACATTTGGCTTGATTAGCATATATCTTGTGGGTTATCAATAGCTCAAAACCTCTCGCCAAGTGTCGAATATGGCTTTCTTCACTTTGACTATATATTAAAAATATCGTCAAAAAATACAACACAATTTTGCGAAGGAAACACTCGAAAATGTCATTCAATAATGATTGTTAGTGAGCCCAAAAGGTATCACTAGAAACTCATAGTGGCCATCATGGGTGCAAAAAGCGGTCTTGTGGACATCAGTTTTTTTTACCCACATTTGATGATATCCGGATTTTTAGGTCCAACATAGAGAAAATTGTGGCCCCACATAGCTCACCAAGTAGTTCATCTATTACAGAAATTGGGTACTTATCGGGCACCGTTACTTAGGATCCGATAATCAACACATAAGTGCCACGATCCATCTTTTTCCTTGACCAAAATTAGCAGTAGAAAAGGGGCTACTAGAAGGTTGTATAATTCCGAGATTCGGTCTCATTTTTTTGAATCGGGGGTAGCATCCGACATTTTGCGATCTCTTTGAGGTTTATGTAGTGCTCGTGGGCTCATAGGGGGTACAGCCCGTAGGGCACGTTGAGCACCGGACTGATATCGGACTAGGACTTTGGTGAGATAGGGTAGGGTTGGGTTTGGGGTTGGTTTGTGGGCTTGAGTTATTTCGCCTGGGCTCAACTTCGCTTAATTCCACTAATATTCCTCCACCCTCTTTTTATTGGGTTCGATCATGGACTCAAGGAGATTTTGAACCGGACCAATCAAAGGTCCCCGAGTCGAATCATCGTTTTGCCATTCACCTCAAATTTCATAATATGCTTATTCTAGTGGGTGATAACAACTCCTAATTTTTCGAGCTATTGCACACGTAGAATGATATGAAATCGGCTGCTAATTCCGAAATTCTACTAAGTACTAATCTCAATCACAACAAGGGAGAGATTCACTGGTAAAGATTAGTACTAGTTTAATCATGTTGAGCAACGAAGGAAAGGAAGTTAATTAAGCTAGTTAGTTTAATTAACGTTTTTGTAATTTACGGTTTTGTAAACCCGAAATTATTTTGTGTAGCGTAAGTGGTAAAATGGGACGAATCATGCATGGGGAATAAATTGCCTAGGGACGTGTAAAGGGGCACTCATGGAGATATTTTGAAGCTTTCCTTGCAAGCTAAGACAAGCCCCCCCCACTGGGTGATGAAAACCGCCCTCCTTGCTCCCAAAGTCAACAAAACACACAACAACACTATTCCTCCTTACATCTTTGTTGGATTAAGAGATATTTGTTGTTTAATTGCTTTGTTTAATTACTTTGGTGCTTAGATATTTATGGCTGATATTTTAAGCCTTCTTTAGCTTGTACTTGATATATGTAATGAAGGAAGGAATAAAAATCGGATTAGTTTTTTGGACTTAAACTTTGTGTTTATTCGAACTTTTGGAGATCAAACATCCGAAATTTCTCTTGTGATTAAGAAGTGATCTTAATTTCGAAACCCTCGAGTTAAGTGAGTTAAACTTAATTTAAGAGAGAGTTAATATAATTAGTGAGTTTAAACTAATTAAATCCACTCTCAAAACCCTCCTAAATCGCTTCTAAGTGAGATAAACTTCAAAACCGATTTAGAATCCTTAAGTACAAATAAGTGAGTGAAGCTTATTAAGCTTAAGTTATATTTTCATATACGTTTTCGTATCAAGTGGTATCAAGAGCTGAGTTCTGAAATGGACGATGAAATGGACGAAAATGCTAGAAGAGATGCGATGCTAGAAGCTCTAGCTAAGCAAAACGAAGCATTACACGACTATGATGGCAAAGATAACCTTAGAATTGTTTAAGAAGAAACCCAATGAGGAAGAAAGGAGTTATAGGCCGATGATAGGGGTTTGAAAATGAAGTTCCGGATTTTGACTGAGCTAGTGATCCGAATTATACATCAATGGGAACGTTCTTTGGAGCGTTTTTTTATTACAAAGACACTCCGAATGATAAGAAATACAAGGTCGTTGTTTTAAAGCTAACCAAATATGCATTCATTTGGTTAGAAGGCTTCAAGAGGCAAAGGGTGAAGGAGAACAAATCCAAGATTGCTACTGGGAGAAATTGAAGAAGCAATCATGCGGAAGCGTTTTGTTCCAACTAACTACAAGCAAAATCAGGATGTTAGATGGTCCACACTCAAACAAGGCACCACGTCCATGGATGAGTACATCAAGGAATTCGAAAAGCTTTCCATTGTGTGTGAAATAAGAAATGGAGGAGCAAAAATTGGGCGGATTCTCGGGAGGCCTAAATGAGGACGTGCGTGAGAAGGTGGAGGTATACCCATACCTTTCTTTCGACGAGGGTTGCAAAGTGGCTCTCAAAATTGATCTACCAAAAGAAGAAAGCAACAACAAGTAAGTCTTATTCAAAGCCATTTAGTACTTTTAAAGCTAATACTAGTACTAAGCAACTTTGATAAGAACAAAAATCGGATTTCATTCCGAAAGATAAGGAGAAAGTTGTAGATGATAAAGCCTTTAAAGTGAAATGTTTTAAGTGTCAAGGTTATGGTCATTACCAATCGACTTGTCCTACAAAAAGAGTCAGCGACTATAAGGGACATAGAGGAGATAGACGAATTCGAGAGGATATATCTCTTAGAAAAGCAACATGATAAATCCGAAGTTAGGAAACGAAAGTGATGAGGACGTGTGTAATCCAGAAATGGAGGGTGAAATGTCGGGTTCTTAGGAGATCCTTGTACTCTAATGTCGTGGCCGAAAATGAGGAACAAAGAGAAACCATTTTTCATTCAAAATGCTTAGTGAATAAGAAGCTATGCACGTTAATCATTGATGGTGGTAGTCGTACGAATGTAGCTTCAATCGAACTCGTAGAGAAGTTAGCATTACCTACTACTAAACATCCACATCCTTATAAACCGAAATGGTTAGATGATGATAGTGAAGTAAGGGTGAAGAATAGAGTTTTAATCACGTTTTCCATTGGAAATTATGAAGATGAAATTCTATGTGATGTAATTCCTATGACCCGCGTACCATATTCTACTGGGTGCATCGTGGCAATTTGATCGAAAAGTAATGCATGATGGTTGCTCGAATGTGTATAAGGTAAACAAGAATGGCAAAACCAAAACCTTATTACCATTGCCCCCTTCAAAATCCGAGACACAACACCTAAGCCAAAAAAGAACCTCGTGTGTGGTAATGTGTTTTTAGGGAGAAAAAGATTCGAGAGGGAGTTGGGAACAAATCAGTCGTGTATGTTCTAGTTGCTAAGGAGGTGAACGAGGGAATGGAAGTCAAGATTCGACTTGAGGGAGTTATTCGAGGGATTTGGAGACGTGTTTCCTAATGACCTACCAAATGGCCTACCCCCTAAACGTGGAATCGAGCATCAAATCGATCTCATTCCCTGAGCACCACTTCCAAATAAACCTTCCTATAGATGCAATCCCAAAGAAAGTGAGGAGTTACAAAGCCAAATCGTTGAATCGATGAAGAAAGGCTACGTGGAGAGAGTAAAAGTCCATGTGTTGTTCCGGCTTTACTTGTGCCAAAAAAAGACGGAACATGGAGGATGTGTATTGATAGCCGCGTCGTGAATAATATAACCATCAAATACCGATTTCCCATCCCTAGATTAGATGACATGCTAGATGAGTCGAGTGGATCCAAGTTGTTTTCGAAAATCGATTTGAGAAGTGAATATCACCAAATATGCAATGAGGGAGGGAGATGAGTGGAAGACGGCTTTCAAAACGAAGTATGGGTTGTATGAATGGTCAGGTTATGCCGCTTGGTCTCACAAATGCCCCTAAGACGCTCATGAGATTGATGAATGAAGTACTTAGGCCGTTTTGGGAAAGTTCGTGGTCGGGTATTTGGATGATATTCTTGTCTATAGTTCTAACAAGGAGGATCATTTAGATCATTTGCAACAATTGTTCGAAGTTCTAAAAGAGCAAAAACCGTACGGGAAGCTTGAAAAGTGCACGTTTATGCAAAGGGAGATTGGCTTCCTGGGTTTCATCATTTCGATGAAGGTGTGAAGGTGGATCCATCCAAAGTAGAAGCAATTTCTTCTCGGCTCGGTTCCCACAATTATCACCGAGGTGAGATCTTTTCATGGTTTAGCTTCATTTTATAGGAGGTTTATAAATAATTTCAAAGACGTTATTAGCTCCTATAACCGAATGCACTAAACATGGAAAATTTACATGGAGTGACGCACTCAAAAGGCGTTTGAACTCAGAAAGGAGAAAATGTGTAACACGCCTGTTTTAGCTTTACCCGATTTCACTAAACCATTTGAAGTCGAGTGTGACGCAAGTGGAACGGGTATTGGGGTCGTTTTAATTCAATGTGGCAAACCTATTGCTTATTTTAGCGAGAAACTAAATCAAAGCCAAGTCAATTATTCCACGTATGATAAAGAGTTTTACGCCATGGTTAGAGCTCTTAATCATTGGAGTCACTATTTGCGACCACAAGCTTTTGTTCTCCATTCTCCGATCATGAATCGTTGAAATATATTCACGGCCAACATAAGCTTAGTGCTCGTCATGCTAAATGGGTGGAATTCTTACAATCTTTCAATTTTTGTTGCCAAGTACAAGGCCTAAAAGCCAACATTGTAGCCGATGCTTTATCTCGGAGACACGTATTGCTTAACATGGTGGATTCCAAGGTACTTGGGCTCAATTGATTAAGGAATTCTATGTTCTTGATGAGGAGACACGTGACTGCTCGTGGCTACCAAGGATGGTCCAAAAGACCATTATCATCAAATGGAAGGGTTTTTGTTTAAGGGGAACAAACTTTGTGTTCCTAAATGTCCCGCTCGTGATTTGCTAATTAGAGAAGCTCATGGAGGTGGGTCCGGGCCGCCATTTTGGCGTTAGCAAGACTATGGGGTTGTTACAAGAACATTTCTCATGGCCTCATATGATCAAAGAAGTACATGTTGTTTTGGCTCGTTGTGGTGTTTGTCAAAGGGCTAAAAGCACGTTCCATAAGGGGTCAACACTCCTTTACCAAAGACCGGAGAGACCATGGGAGGATGTTAGTATGGATTTCATTGTGGCTCTTCCTAGACACAAAGAGGGAAGGATTCTGGCCACGGTGGTGGTGGATCGTTTCTCAAAATGGCACACTTCGTGCCTCGTCATAAAACGGAAGATGCTATTAATGTTTCTTGTTTATATTTCAGTGGAAATTGTTCGCTTGCATGGAGTGCCAAGAACTATTGTCTCGGACGAGATAAGTAAGTTTTTGAGTCATTTTTGGAGGTCCCTATGGAGGATGATGGGTACTAAGTTGCCATTTTAGTACTTCACATCACCCCCCAAACAGATGGTCAAACCGAAGTGACCAATCGAACTCTGTGCAACTTGTTAAGGGGCTTAGTGAGCAAGACGGGAAAGGATTCGGATGTCAAGTTATGCCACGCGGAGTTTCGCTTACAATAGAACTCCAACTTTTGCAACAAAACATTCACCGTTCGAAGTGGTATATGGGGTAAATCCGTATGTGCCTATCGATCTTATTTCGTTGCCTAAAGACTCTTATGTCCACGGAGATGCTAGGCAACAAGTCGAAACAATGGTGAAGGTTCACAAAGAAATACGCACCAACATCGAGAAGACAAATGAGATGTACAAAAAGAAAGCAAACAAAAGTCGAAAACCGAGGTTGTTTCGCTCCCCGGAGATTGGTGTGGATTCACTGAGGAAGGAGAGGTTTCCAAGTAAAAGAAAGCATAAACTCATGCCCCGAGCCGAAGGACCTTTCAAGGTTCTTGAACGTTATGGAGACAATGCTTACAAGATGAGACCTTCCCTGAGACTATGGCGTGGCAAAGAACATTCAACGTAGGGGACTTATCCCCCTATTTAGAAGATTGAAGACGTGCAAGAATTGAGGACAATTCCTTTTCAAGAAGGAGAGGATGATACGAAATCGCTGCTAATTCCGAAATTCTACTAAGTACTAATCTCAATCACAACAAGGGAGAGATTCACTGGTTTAAAGATTAGGACTAGTTTAATCATGTTGAGCAACGAAGGAAAGGAAGTTAATTAAGCTAGTTAGTTTAATTAACGTTTTTGTAATTTACGGTTTTGTAAACCCGAAATTATTTTGTGTAGCTTAAGTGGTAAAATGGGACGAATCACAATGGGGAAGAAATTGCCTAGTGGACGTGTAAAGGGGCACTCATGGAGATATTTTGAAGCTTTCCTTGCAAGCTAAGACAAGCCCCCCCACTGGGTGATGAAAAACCGTCCCTCCTTGCCCCAAAGTCAACAAAACACGCAACACTATTCCTCCTTGCATCTTTGTTGGATTAAGAGATATTTGTTGTTTAATTGCTTTGTTTAATTACTTTGGTGCTTAGATATTTATGGCTGATATTTTAAGCCTTCTTTAGCTTCGGACTTGATATATGTAATGAAGGAAGGAATAAAAATCAGATTAGTTTTTTGGACTTAAACTTTGTGTTTATTCGAACTTTTGGAGATCAAACATCCGAAATTTCTCTTGTGATTAAGAAGTGATCTTAATTTCGAAACCCTTGAGTTAAGTGAGTTAAACTTAATTTAAGAGAGAGTTAATATAATTAGTGAGGTTAAACTAATTAAATCCACTCTCAAAAACCCTCCTAAATCAGTTTCTAAGTGAGATAAACTTCAAAACCGATTTAGAATCCTTAAGTACAAATAAGTGAGTGAAGCTTATTAAGCTTAAGTTATATTTTCATATACGTTTTCGTATCATAGAATGAGGTCGGAGTGCCCCAATTTTAGTGGTAAGTAATCCTCTGCCACTGTCACATCTTGCAAATGGATGATTACTCCTTAGCAAACCCCCATTCTTTCAACCGAAACTCTATGCCTAGCGAAACACCAAAATCTCCAATGGAAGTGACATGTATGTTTAGGATTTTGACTGTGGTGGTGGAGATGAATATGGGAGGCTTCGAGATCTATCATCACAACAACCTCCGTTTCTCCTATTGTCTCGATGAGCTTGAGGTGCCAGGGTTGGTGATGGCCACCACCAAATTCAAGGAGATAAAGGGTGGGGTTATTTCAGGATTTTCATCCACTGGAGTTTCCACCGTTTCTAATTCTCCCATCTATTCTTCTTCATTAGTCGACAAAGACACCGAGCTCCGCCGCCACAGACCGGTGACCTAAGCTCCACTTATCATCACAGCGGCCATTTTCTCACTGGTGTTGGAACTCTTTGTCAGAGAGGCACTGGACTCCTCCATTAAAACGACCATGCAATACAGTTGATGGGAAAGAGGTGCGGCTCGAGTGGGCTGAGGTGGTGTAGATTTTTGTGTGGGTTCAGCCGGATGTATGGGTGTTTTTGGAGAAGGTTGGGTCGTGGTTTTTGGTTGTGAAGTGGGTAGTGCTAGAGGTTTGGGCCTTTTGTGCTGTAGTCCTATAGCCATATTTTGGATTGGTGATCCGGAGTTTCTCTTTACACTTTTAATGTTACATCCATGCCTCCATCTAGGTTTATGGGTCCATGGAGTCTTAGCTCTGCTTTAATATCGCCCTTGAGCCCAATGGTGCAAGGAACTCGATAAATTTTTTCTGTTAATCAAAAACCAAGCCAACCTCATCCACAGCTAGCCACTACTCACAAAGTGAGCCATTCTAGGGTGTTAAGTTGCGGTCACTTAGTGATCGGTCGTCTCCGATTCTCCCATTGATACCAGAATAGCCATCTCACCTCGAGTCCCACCACAGCGGCTTCCACTTTCTTTTCTTGCGTCAGATGGTAAAAGTCAAAGTAGCGTTTCCATGAATGTTATCAACTTGTCGTTCATTTGTGTCATCTCATCGAAATAACGCAATTGGGTCTACTCAATCGAGTTGTGAATTTCAGCTAACTCTGGTTTTACTATTTCCACTCTTTGAGTAACATTATTAGGTGTCATTAAATCACCTAGATAGATGTTGCTCTGATACCAACTGCAGTAAACCTACTAGGAGATTCATTGTACAAGAAGGACCCGAACACGAAGAACCAGGCAGAATTCTATTCATAATCCCCAAAGGGGGGAAAGGTTTATAACTTTCGAGAGGCTGCTTCCTCCAATTACATCCACCAAATAATTCTCAATTATTGTCTCTACCTCTATTCCATTATTTATAACAAAAGTATTGGCCAAAAGATGCCTTTCTTCTCACTAGGTATTCTAGATTCTTTTATGTCATTTTCTCTCTACAAACAGATTTTATATGAGTCATCATAGCTAGCCCAATACAGAATAATTGAGTTATTACTTAGCTTCTGCTGTAGGTGAAGAGAATGAGTGGGTGTATTGCAATGTTTCAGTGGGTGAAGGAAGCAAAACTAACCTAGCAAAAAATCACCACAAAAAGGAACTGCAATAAACCTGAGTCACTAGTCACTAGTCACTAGTCACTAGTCACTAGTCACTAGTCACTAGTCACTAGTCACTAGTCACTAGCCAACATGTTAAATAATAAGAGGAAATCCTCCTGGTATTCTCAGAAAGTTAGGACTCTAATTTCCCACTAAATACTAATGCAACATAGCTAAATAATTCGGGATTCTATATAGATTTCAAGCAATGTAATAATTTGGCATACTAAATATGAAATCAGTAAAGAAGCATTCAAAATTACAGTAAAATCTAACTGTTACTGGGTTCGTTCTTGTACTTCCAGTCAAAACTTTTTATGTACATGCCCTACACATACACCAAAGCAATCCATCTACGCTTTCAGTTTGTTACATTCATACACCAAATTACCATCAATGGTTTATATGATCAGAAACCATGAAGCCGGACAAAATGTAATGGGGAAACTACTCACCAGTGTACTGTTACCACTGATATTGGAATAACACATAACTCTCACAAAATATGGAAAAGTTGATGTGAAGTAATGAGCTGCCTTTGACTCTATGAACTTCGATATGCTAGGCATGTTCTGCGTGTGAGTTTCTGGTTCAGATGATACAATCAGAAGAGTTGTGTTAGTGGAGAGAAACTGAAAGAGCATAAGAACAAAATACCACATCAAAAACTCCCCATAAGCAGTGTTAAATTTCTGTTCACCAGAGACGGGAAAATGTACCGAACTATTGACTGGCACAATACGAGTTTCAGATAATAAGGAGAACTGGAAGTCCATGAAACTTTTTTAAAAATATGTAAATTTATAATTGATTACAAGCTGATTTAGGCAGCCAAGTACATGAGGCTCCTGCCACAAAAACCAAGATCCAGGGGCGCCAACAAATGTAAGCAGCCTCACTAATGCAATTTTGAAGGCAGATTTTATACTTCAAGCTTTGATGGAGAACCTCTTCGATAAGAGGAAAACCTCCCCCAAGCTAGAGCAATTCCATTCCAAAATATTTAGCTCCACACCAACATCGTCCCACTTCCTCTGAAGAGGCTCAAACCCTGGAAAGGGTAAGGAGTATCGGAAATATGCAGACATGCTTCGCCGCCAGCAGAGTCTGTTTCCAGTAAACCCTTTAAACAAGGAGGGAAAGACTGTATGCAACTTCACAATAAACAGGGAGCTAAATAGTTTGATGGCTCATTTTAATTGAGCCCCTTACGATTCAATTGCCAGGATGTTTGACTCATTTAGATCAAAGTTCAAAATAACTAGCTGTTCACAAGTAATAGGGAGGAGAATATGCCTCTGTATAATCAACTGCAATAAAGTCAGCATGCTTACTTATTTTCTTTTTCAAAACTTTCTTCACTTTTGAAGCAATTTTTCTGACACGGAAGTCTACTGAACTTGCCATCTCGTCAGGTCCCCTAGGAGCAGCAATAGCCAAGACAACTGTCCTATCAGATGACTGGGCAAAGTTCTTAGATGTATTATCATCCCCACTCGTTACAGTTTTCTTAAAGTCCTGACAATTCTTGGTACACGTTTTTAACTTGTGTTCCTTGTTTTCAGCAGGAAAATATAGATCAACAGGTAGCCAGCTTCCCCTCATTTTCTTTTCAGCAACTAATTTTAGTATGGGAGCTTCCACATCCCTTTCTCTTTTCTTTCCCAAGTTTTCACAGCATTCAGAAGCTACTTGAGTGCAATTTGCATAAAAGGCTTCGTCTTTCTCACATGAACTTTGATCAAAAATTTGTACAGTGAAATTCGAATCTCCATCATATCCGAAGACTAGAGAGTCACCACACTCTATGGAATGATCCTTAACAAATGTAGACCATCCATCTTGGAAAAACAAGTGACCATTGTACTCAAGTAGATTGACATGCCATATGTTACCACTTGGTCCTACCAAAGAGAGAGATCCGGAAGTTCGTCCCCCGAGGTGCTCAACAAATTTAGATGGTACTTTCTGCCAGCAAAATGTTTAGTGACCATCAGCTTAATGGAAAGTTAAATTTTCAGATATGAGGATCCCATAATCTCATTAAGAAACAACAACGAAAACATAATTTAAAGTCATCTTTCTACATCGAAAAAGAAATCATCCTGACTTTGATCATGATATTATATGCTTCCAGTAAGCACAACAACCATTGAAGTAACACAGAGTCAAATCAAAGAAATGACAAATATACAATTTCTATGTTCCAACAAGACAACTAGTCAGTCAATCACTCTTGAAATGTCTGTACAAGAATTTTAAAATCTAGACATTCATCGTCCATTCATTAGCTCCTGGTCATGCATCACACCATTGAGCTAAAATTCTGAGCTAGAGATTAACATTTCCTTTTCATCAAAAAATGACTTAGCCAACTACGTATTATGAACCATGGATTAATAGTTTCTCGTTGTTCCAGTAATGCTCGAAACACAAATATGCAGCTATTATTAGTCTGAAGTCAGGGTAGTTTGAACTTTACAAAAGGCAAAAGCAATATAACATAGACATATGGTAAGACAAAAGCAACTAATCGATGTTCGATAAGATGCCAATTTTGGTCTCTAATTCATCGTTTGTGTTAAAAGATTCATAGATCCAGTGAGCACATAGTTAAAAAAAAACTTTAAACGCTGATTTTCAACACCGGAAATGTAAAAGCTCTCTCGAGATACATTGTTTTCTTCTCAGTTTCCCTCTTCTCCTTGAATTTCATTGTCTCACTTTCAGTGAGAGAGCCAAATCAAGTTACACTATATAGCCCAAGTATTGAACTTGTGTGTTTCCTTAACTTCCAAAAATTAAGCATGCAAAATCTTCCTTCTTAGAAAACTACTAGTAAATGGGAAAAAGAAGATACACCCCCTCCCTTCACCCAGAAAAAAAGAAAAGAGAACCCCAACAAACAAAAAAAAAACCCAAATAGAAAAATTATTAAACTCATGTCTGAAATTAAGCAAGACAAGAATATTTCATGCAAAAAACTGAGAAAATGTGATATATTACCAGCCTGTTAGAACTCAAATTAGGAAGAAAAACCTCCAAGAAATGAGGCCTCCTACCACTCATCATCTTCAACGATTCTCCTTCAAGTATTATACACACTGTATTTTACTCGCATTCTGCATAAGATTTCATACAATAGACTTAGATTGTGAAGTTCTATCTGCGTTTTTTGTGTTTCTGCAACAAAATTTGTTTATTGGGACAGAGAAGCCATGAATTGAGCACAGTACTTAGAGAAGGGGGAGAAGTAGAAAAAGAATTCATAGAATTTAAGGGCAAAAAAGACATTGTTTGTTCAAGAACTCACCTGAAGTACTTCACTTGCAATTCGCTCCACCCAAGAGAGTGAGGGAGGAGAGAGAAAGAGACGGAGGAAGAGAGAGGGGGCTGTCAGACTGTCGGGTGAACGAGAGAGTTAAGTCGTTTTATTACCCGCGCTTAAACGGGAAAGAGTCAGGCCAGGAGGCTCAACACCGAACGGTTCGGTGGTGAACAAAGAGGTGTGGCCCACATGTTTTGTATTAAAAAAATGCAAAATTGACCTCAACACCCTGAACTATAGCTCGGGTGCACCCAACACCACCAACTACGACTAAGACCTTCAAACACCACTATGGGGTGGGGCGCATTCCGTACCATAAATGAGGAGGCCTCAAAAGTTAAATAAAATGTTGCCGATGATGGTGGGTTTTTATGGTACATACGCACCCCGCCAACCGAAGCGGGAAGCCTAAAATGTTGCCGATGACGGTGGGTTTTATGAGTGCATCGCACCCCATCCCGTAGTTAGTGGTATGGATCGCACCCCACCCCGTAGTTGGTGGTGTTTAGGCTACTAGTCGTAGTTGGTGGTGTTGGGTGCACCTGCCTATAGTTCGGGTGTTGGCGCCAATTTTCGCCTAAAAAAATATAGGAAAAATTGATAGCAAGGGTTTCAACTTTCAACTATTGCCGAACATTTTTAATAGGTCCAAACTATCAATTAACCTGTGGATGTCCTAATTTTGGGGGACATTGTTTTTTATAGGGCCTAGTTCACTTGTGACCGGTTGAGAAGGATAAAAATTCATGTGTGGGGCCCGATTGAACAATTGATATTTTAAATTGGTTTAATAGAACATGTGTCATACTTTTGTTGGCCACCAGATTTAATATATATATATATATATATATATATATATATATATATATATATATATATATATATATATATATATATATATATATATATTCCCCCCGCATCCCCCCAATCCCGTAATGTGTCCGCCCGCAAACTCAGCCCGGTCTAACCTCGCGGTAAGCTCCGATATATATATATATATATATATATATATATATATATATATATATATAATATATATATATATATATATATATACATGATAAGGCCAAGGATCTGGGGATTTTAAACAGATAAACTTATAACTTAAAACATGTAAACATGTAAGCAAAGTAAAGTAAGGCGGTTGGACCGGCCATGGTTTTACAAATAAGACTTACAAAGAGTCTTGTATGAAACTTGATACTTTAAAGAGTGTTACAATTTTTTGTGAGAGAAAGAGAGAGAGAGATTTTTGTAGGAGCTTGTGTTGATGTGTTCTGCTCTGCCTTGAACTGAAGGAGAAGCCTCAATTTATAGACAGGGAAGAGTAATGTTGTCATGTTGAAGAGCTGTAGATGAACAATCTGTCTACTGCTTTACACTGTTCAAAGTTTTGTCTTTTGAAGCTTTATACTATTGACCAATAGTTTACTGCTTTACACTGTTGCACTTTTGACTGTTGTTTGTTTTGATGCAGAAATTTGCCCGTTGTTGTGGTGGTGACTGATGTACCTGTTGCTGATTGAAGATAGAGAAAGTATCATTTTTTTTTAAGTCTGGAAACCAGCATCCTCTTCATCGTCACTGAGGTGGATGGAGGAGTCAACTGTTGATTCATGTTCCGAAGCAATGGAGGATTCAGACATACTGTTAGCTAGTTGTCTGAGGATCCGAGCGTAATCTTCCGGGGTTTTGACTGAAGCAAGCAATGAATTTGCTTGTGATTTTCGGGCAAGGAACTGGGATTGTTATGGCCTCGAAGTCATGATACATGTATTACAGTTTTTCTTCAACCATTCTTTGATGGCTGGTTCAAGAATAGATTGTGGTGTATTAAAGTTTGACCACCATCTGATTTTAAATTTTCTTTGAAGGATCATGCTCCCTTGTTCCTGGTTTATCTCAAGGAACCATTGGCAAACCCAAGGAAGATAAAACTTCATTGAAAACAAACATAAAGCAGGAAAATGCGTCTCTATATTTGTAGGTTTGTATTGAGTTCGAAAGGTATTATAGCTTTTTGTAATATCAGGGTGAAGGATTTCACTGGAAGAGCCATAGAATTTCCACCATTGGGCAAACCAGGATGGTAATTTTTCTGGCTGTATGGTTTTAGTGTTGAAGTAGATAAGCCATGAATGGGATAACCTATTGTTTTGTATTAAAAAGGTGGAGAACCACGCCTGTTGGTAATCCCAATAATTAAAAATTTTACAATGTGGGAAAGTGTTATTGAAGCTGATGGGGAAGGCTTTGTGTTTTGACAGGTCTTGGTTCCAGTCTTGAGGATTAAGAACCTTTAGAATTTTAATGGTTGAGTAAGACGGCTCAGCTTGCTCATTTTTATAAAAGAAATGTTTGAATTCAGCAGAGCCGGTAACCTCAAGGATTGTCTGGTAATAATCTGCAGTTTTAGTACGATCCCAAGGTTTATAGAACCAGTTTTTCCCAAAGATACTTTGTATGTAGACATAGGAGTTTTCGTCATGATACCCTGGTTCAATTGTGATGATATTTTGTGAGGCGATTTTAACAAAATAATCTGAAGTCTCGTTTTTCTTAGGTTGTGGAACCACAACTTGAGAGCTTCCAGTTTTGTAAAGTTGTTTTTGAGGAGGGGTTTTTTGGGAAGATTCGCCTTCCTCTGGTTTTGAAATGACAGAAACTTTTTTTCCCATGGGAGCTTTACCTATCGTTGTTGCTTTGCTTGTGCTTCCTTGGTTTTGCATAGAGGTTTGGAAAGCTTGCAGGAGCTGGGGGTGTTTTTGGATGGATGAAGGATGCTCAGAGATGGAAAGGAGCCATTCTTGAACTTCTTGTGTTCTATCAATAGAAGAGGTTTCACTCTCATTGTTTTGGGATCGCATCGTACCATGTTTTAATGGGTTTTTGTGTGGTGCAAATGGTTTTTTCAGGAGGAGGACGGGACTTCTCTTTATCTTTGGTCTTTCTAGGCATTTCTGTAAGAAATTCACGGGTTAAGAAGTCAGGGATAGAATTCTCTTCTCCTTTTATATGCTCAATTTCAAATTCAAAAATGCTTAAGATAGACTGCCATCTAGCAAAAACATGTTTTACAGTAATGTTTTGGACATCCTTTTTTAAAACAGCTTTAGCAACTTGACAATCAACACGTAATAAGAATTTTTTATTTAATAGATCAGACTGGAATTTGGTGATACAAAGAACAATTGATAAAACTTCCTTTTTTATAGTAGAGTATTTTAACTGGGTATCATTCCAATGCCCTGAGGTGAATCTGATAATGTAATCCTTACCATTGTCGACCTGTTTTAAAATACCTCCGTATCCCTTGTCACTAGCATCTGTTTCAACAATTTTAGGTAGGTCAGGGTTTGCTAAACTAAGGCATGGGATTTCTAAGACAAGAGTTTTTATTGTCTTAACAGCCTGGGTATGGAGATCAGACCAAGGCGGTGGGTTTTTCTTTAGTCTATCATGGAGAGGTTTTGCAATTCTACAAAGATTGGGATAAAAATCTAAGACATAATTTAAACTACCAAGAAACCTCTGTAGTTGTGTTTTATCTAAGATTTTATCAGGAAATTTGCTAGTGAATTGGAGAGACCTATCAATAGGGGTAATAGTACCACAAGACACAATCTGACCGGGGAATCTAATCTCAGTTTGAAATAAAGAAATCTTTTTTGCCGAAATAACAAGACCATTTTTCTTAATTAGATAGAAAAAAATCTTAAGGTTTTTAAAGTGCTGATCAATCGTGCTTGAGTAAACTAGCACGTCATCAATGTAAACAATGCAAAAGTCTGAATAAGGATTGAAGATATCGTTCATTATCCTTTGATACTCAGAGGGCGCATTTTTAAGGCCAAAAGGCATAACATTCCACTCATACTGGCCAAAAGGAACAGTAAAGGTCGTTTTATAACGATGTTGTGGCTTGATCTGTATTTGCCAAAATCCTGATTTCATATCAAATTTTGAGAAGATAAAGGCATGGTGTAATTTTTTCATTAGATCATTTTTATTGGGTATTGGATAACGGATCCAACGAAGGGCATCGTTCAGAGGTTTGTAATTTATGACTAATCTAGGCGTGTCACGTTCAATCTCAGAAGCTTTGTTGACGTAATGGGCTGGTCTTATTTTCCCATTATTCATTTCAATATTAGCACAAATAGCTTCAACGTAAGTCCATTCATGCCATCTGAAGGAGTGTATAGTAGAAAAGATATATTATTGGAATTTTGTGAATTCTTGGAAAATAGGGGCATGTGGTATTGGCACATCATAGAATTTTCTTACCAACCCATATCGCCATGTGAGGAAGTAAGGATCACTCTTTTGAAGATCATTGGGATAGAGGAAAAATCCTTTATCGAAGAAACCTGATAGACCCCAAAGATGCCAAAGATAGCAAAAAAAATAGCGTGTTTTGTGAGGAATTCGGTAAAATTTTGATTGAATTTTGCTAATTTGGCCTTGTTGAGAATTATTAGCTGTATCTCGGTTGGTAGACGGTTAATGTTTTTTTTGAAGTTTCCTGGGAAAGAAAAAGTGCTTTTTTGAATGGATATTGCGAGTGGATAAATGGATATGGGGTGAGGGTATGAAGTGGGAATTATTTCTCGAGGTGGAAGGTATATTGTGGAGTAATTTGGGAAAACTTTGAAGGTGGTATTTAGGGAGTTGTTTCCATTTTTTAGAAGTCTTTGGGCTTCTCATCTTGGAAGTTGTTGTAAAAGTCCCTGCAAAAGTTAGGTAATCAGGAAGAGAGTTGTTTTCTCCTCGGATAAACTTAATGTCAAAATCAAAGGTAGATAAAAGTGCTTGCCATTTAGTAAAGTTTTGTTCAACCTTTTGAGCATCTTTTTGATGAAATAAATCAGACTGAAAAATGGTAATACAGAGAAAGATTGATAAAACCTTTTGTTTTATAATAGAGTATTTTAACTGGGTGTCATTCCAGTACTCTAAGGCGAATCTGATAATAGTGCCACAAGACACAACTTGACCGAGGAATCGAATCTCAGTTTGAAATAATGAAATCTTTTTTGTCGAAATAACAAGACCATTTTTCTTAATTAGATAGAAAAAAGTCTTAAGGTTTTTAAAGTGCTGATCAATCGTGCTTGAGTAAACTAGCACGTCATCAATATAAACAATGCAAAAGTCTGAATAAGGATTGAAGATATCGTTCATTATCCTTTGATACTCAGAGGGAGCATTTTTAAGGCCGAAAGGCATAACATTCCATTCATATTGGCCAAAAGGAACAGTAAAGGCCGTTTTATAACGATGTTGTGGCTTGATCTGTATTTGCCAAAATCCTGATTTCATATCAAATTTTGAGAAGATAAAGGCATGGTGTAATTTTTGCATTAAATCTTTTTTGTTGGGTATTGGATAACGGATCCAACGAAGGGCATCATTCAGAGGTTTGTAATTTATGACTAATCTAGGCGTGCCACGTTCAATCTCAGAAGCTTTGTTGACGTAAAACGCCGCACAGCTCCAAGGGGAACGGGATTTGGAAATTAAGTCTTTGCTTTCGAGAAATCTAATTTCTTCTCGACAATGGCGTTCTAAGTCGGCATTCATCTGGGTTGGCCGTGCTTTGGTAGGGATATTCTTTTCATCAAAATCAGGCTCATAAGGTAAATCAACCATGTGTTGCTTTCTATTCGAGAAGGCATTGGGTAGCTCAGAGCAAACTTCGCGTTCGAGGAGACTTTGGAAGTCAGTTATCTGAGTTTTTAGAATACTACCTTGTAATTGTTCCTCAATTTTTTGTAAATGGATTTTTGTTTTAGATCATGCACGTCACTCTGTTTTCGATTGATAAGAGAGTTTATCTCACTATTATAAATGGTGCTTGCCTTTATAATGTTGAGATTTCTAGTCTTGGGCTTTTCTAGGAAAAGGAAATCAAGCTTTTTATTTTTGGTCTTGAAGGATATTCCATCATAATTGACACTGTAAGGAGTTACGAGATTTATGAAGGGTGTTACCAAGATTACTGAATGGTGCATATTTGTAACGAGGACAAAATGGCTTTTTAGAGAGAGGCCTTGATTCAATATGTTAGCATCTGTTTTTCCCTCTATATGCATTCTGGTGTTATTAGCAGAAATAAGTTTTTCCAAAGTTTTTTGGTGAAAGCGTTTTGGGACGAGACTGGATTTAATGCAATTTAAATCTGCTTCGGTATCGAACAAAGCTATAGTATTGATTTTGAAGTCACTAGAGAACTCAAGTGTGATTTTTATGTAATACTTTTCGGAATCGATTTCTTTTAAAACAAAAAGGAAATCATCCTGGGACTTTTGGGCTTTGTCCTTCATCCAGGGATATCGTCGGGATCACTCTCACTAGGGATATCTGGGACCATATGAGAAGTTAAAAGTTGGATTATAGCGAGTCTTCTTTTGCCGCTTAGTTTTAAGGTCTTTTATATCGGCTTTAATGGTTATAACTTCAGACTGAAGGTCCTGTATGGTTCTTTCTGGCTTCTTTCTAGAGCTTCTCTTTTCTAAAATAGAAGTGAGGTTGTATGGTTCAGTGCTTGAAGAAGGAGGGTTAAGGTCTTTTTCTTTAGGACTTTCCTCAAGGGTTTTACGAAGACGTTCAAGGTACTGCTTTTGTAGATCGGGATTATCAATATCCTGAATAACATCTAAAATGAGGTTTTGTTCTTTGGTAAGAACGTTAGGGCATTATCCTCATCATTAGCTGGAAGATGAGGAATCTATATCATCATCCTGAGGGCCATAACTCTCATCTGAATTACCAGTTTCCTCATCAGAAGACTCTATTAAAAGAGCTGAAATTCTTCCTAGAGTTTCATCATCTAGGTCGAGGTTTTGGATTTTATTAGACACTCTACAAAATCTAGCTGTGTGACCCTTTTTTCCACATTTAAAACAAGTTATGTTTTTAAGGTCAGGTTTTGTAGTGGACTGTTGGCGTTTCCTATAGGGCTTCCATTTTCGTTGTTCAAAAGGTTTTTTATGGAAGACTTTCTCAACCTTCTTATAGAACCTTCGTGCTTTATAGGGTTTTTGGTAATGGGTCGTTTTGCTACAGTTTCCTTTACAAGTGTTTGTCTGAGGGGAAGAGACATCAAATTGTTGGCAGAAGTTTAACTCTATTTTTAGGTGTTTTTGGAGCTTCAAATCTTGACATATTTGAAGGCCTTGTTTAGAGGTTACACTAACCAACTCACCGTAGGTTAGCCTATCGTAAGGGATAATATGTTCGCCAAAATCCTCACGGATTCTGTTTCTGACCTTTTCTCCTAATATGGTTGGAAGACCTGCTAGGAATTTTTCTTTCCAAAAGGGTTGATTAGAATCTTCTCTAAGCATAACCCTGGTTAGGAAAGTATTTTTGTACCACTGGAAATCACTAAGTTTTTTGCATCTTAGGTTAGACAAAAGATCTGCATTTTTATCTCTGAGATGGGAGGAATCTCCAATGAAGTGAAGTGATAAGGTAAATATGAGGGTTGAGACAGAATCTTGAATTCGTTCTCCATTTAGGTTAAGAATGGGAACCCCATCTTCAGTTGTCTGAATTGCATTCAAGATGTCCAGCTGCTGTTCTTTGGTGAGATAGAAATCCCACCATCCTTTTAGTTGGCCAGAGAAGCCTGCAATAAGGAGTTTCGCAACCGTTTTATCTGATGTACCAGATTGGGTTTTGTAAGCATTTGAAGCCATCGTCATTTGCTGTAAAAGGTTTAGAATCTGGTGTTCACTCATACCGTCTATATTCCATTCATAGATAGAGGAGGCATTATATTTTGGTTGAACAATTGTGTTAGGCTGGCTACCTATTTGGGATTCATTAGACCTTATTGGAATAATATCAAGAGGATCAATATTTTGCCAAACAAGTTTAGCTAATTCAGGTGTTTTAGGGCTAGTTTCCAGATCAGTGTTGTCACTTAAATCTAGGACACTAACAGTGTTATTCTGGACTGTTTGTTCCTCAACTATTTTTGAAGTAGAAGGTTCAACCCTGCTAATTTGGTCTCTAATAGCTTGAAGAAATTCAGTCTTTGAAGTTGTAACTTCCTTTTGAGCTTTTTGTGAAATCTGATAAGGTTTAAAAATTGGATTTCGGAGGCTTTTCTCTAAGGGAGTGGAGACTAAACTTGTCTCTGTTTTAAGGCTTTGTTTCTCAATTCTAGAAAGTTGCTTTCCTAGAGTGTTAAGACTAATATTAGTGAAATTGTTTTGCAGAACAATATTCTTGAGGTTTGCTGAGGCTTCTTCCTGAGGTTTCTTAAGAGGGAAGGCCTCTACTTTGTGCTCGCCTATGGTAAAGGAAATCTGTCGTAAAGGAGGATGGTCACTTTGAACCGTGCCATTTGGAGTCTCCCAGACGGGTGTCCTTCTATTGGTGTTGATAGGTTCTATGGTTTTAAAGGGGTAATCAATGTTATTGTCAGAACTATAGAGTTCGAACCAATTAAAGAAAAGAATATGGGTTTTATGCTGTTCAACAAAGCTGTAATAGCTTTCTTGGATCTTTTTTCGTACTTCAAGAAAGTGCTCGAAGAACCATGTTTTCTTCGAGAGGTTATGTGGTGCATAAAAGTCTTTGTGAACCAAATCTTTATTGATCTCAAAATCCTTTTCAAGGACGTTAAGCTCATTGGTAATATTTTCAGTTATAACCAGCTTATTGGCTTTACTACTACCACGAGAAGAGGATGGAGTTCCTCTGTTCCAAATAGAACTCATACTTATGAACCAGAACTTAAGCCAGAAATTAAACCAGAAAATGCCCTATAACCTACCCGCCGTTTAGGTAACTGTAGCCTTATGGTCTGACTGCCTCACACGATACTTACTGCCTCTACAAACGTTAAAACAAGCAGAGTAACAAATAGGACATAAACAAGTTTGAAGACTGGAAAGTACTGAAAACAGAAGGATTAGTTTTATAAAGAACAAATATAACTACACCCCATGGCTCTGATACTAGGATAAGGCCAAGGATCTGGGGATTTTAAACAGATAAACTTAAAACTTAAAACATGTAAACATGTAAGCAAAGTAAAGTAAGGCGGTAGGACCGGCCATGGTTTTACAAATAAGACTTACAAAGAGTCTTGTATGAAACTTGATACTTTAAAGAGTGTTACAATTTTTTGTGAAAGAAAGAGAGAGAGAGAGATTTTTGTAGGAGCTTGTGTTGCTGTGTTCTGCTCTCCCTTGAACTGAAGGAGAAGCCTCAATTTATAGGCAGGGATGAGTAATGCTGTCATGTTGAAGAGCTGTTGATGAACAATTTGTCTTCTGCTTTATACTGTTCACTGTTTTTGTCTTTTGATGCTTTTTACTGCTGATGAATAGTACTGCTTTAAACTGTTGACTACTTTTGCTGTTGATGCAGAAATTTGTCTGTTGGTGTCACATCCTGATGAAGCTTGAAGATAGCCAAATAATCCTTTTTTTTTTTTAAGTCTGGAAACCAGCATGGAAACCAGTATCTTCTCCATCGTCACAGACCCACGGATCCTTTTGAGATATATGGTGGGAAGAAATTTGAGCAAAATGAATCTTGCCTTCATCAGATAAATATTTTCCTTTGAAAATATCAGATAAATATTGAGAGGGAGATTCTGAATGTTGTATGCCCGTAAGAAAGTATTTGTTGAAGGAGTGGGGGAAAACAACAGTTGTATTGCCATAATGAATAACGGTAATTGGAAACGAATGGTGGTTTTGATGATGATTGATAATATGCGTCAAATTTTCTGAAATGGAAGCAAGCCCTTGAGCTCTGGCTTGGGCGGGGTTTTTTGTGAAGGAATAAGGCGAGGGATACAAGCTTAGGTATTTATGAAAATTAAGTAATGGACTGGTCTTATTTTCCCATTATTCATTACAATATTAGCACAAATAGCTTCAACATAAGTCCATTCATGCCATCTGAAGGAGTGTATAGTAGAAAAGATATATTGTTGGAATTTTGTGAATTATTGGAAAATAGGGGCATGTGGTATTGGCACATCATAGAATTTTCTTACCAACCCATATCGCCATGTGAGGAAGTAAGGATCACTCTTTTGAAGATCATTGGGATAGAGGAAAAATCCTTTATCGAAGAAACCTGATAGACCCCAAAGATGCCAAAGATAGCAGCGAAAAATAGCGTGTTTTGTGAGGAATTCGGTAAAATTTTGATTGAATTTTGCTAATTTGGCCTTGTTGAGAATTATTAGTTGTATCTCGGTTGGTAGACGGTTAATGTTTTTTTTGAAGTTTCCTGGGAAAGGAAAAGTGCTTTTTTGAATGGATATTGCGAGTGGATAAATGGATATGGGGTGAGGGTATGAAGTGGGAATTATTTCTCGAGGTGAAAGGTATATTGTGGAGTAATTTGGGAAAACTTTGAAGGTGGTATTTAGGGAGTTGTTTCCATTTTTTAGAAGTCTTTGGGCTTCTCATCTTGGAAGTTGTTGTAAAAGTCCCTGCAAAAGTTAGGTAATCAGGAAGAGAGTTGTTTTCTCCTCGGATAAACTTAATGTCAAAATCAAAGGTAGATAAAAGTGCTTGCCATTTAGTAAAGTTTTGTTCAACCTTTTGAGCATCTTTTTGATGAAATAAATCAGACTGAAAAATGGTAATACAGAGAAAGATTGATAAAACCTTTTGTTTTATAATAGAGTATTTTAACTGGGTGTCATTCCAGTACTCTGAGGCGAATCTGATAATAGTGCCACAAGACACAACTTGACCGAGGAATCGAATCTCAGTTTGAAATAATGAAATTTTTTTTGCCGAAATAACAAGACCATTTTTCTTAATTAGATAGAAAAAAGTCTTAAGGTTTTTAAAGTGCTGATCAATCGTGCTTGAGTAAACTAGCACGTCATCAATATAAACAATGCAAAAGTCTGAATAAGGATTGAAGATATCGTTCATTATCCTTTGATACTCAGAGGGAGCATTTTTAAGGCCGAAAGGCATAACATTCCATTCATATTGGCCAAAAGGAACAGTAAATGCCGTTTTATAACGATGTTGTGGCTTGATCTGTATTTGCCAAAATCCTGATTTCATATCAAATTTTGAGAAGATAAAGGCATGGTGTAATTTTTGCTTTAGATCTTTTTTGTTGGGTATTGGATAACGGATCCAACGAAGGGCATCGTTCAGAGGTTTGTAATTTATGACTAATCTAGGTGTGCCACGTTCAATCTCAGAAGCTTTGTTGACGTAAAACGCCGCACAGCTCCAAGGGGAACGGGATTCGGAAATTAAGCCTTTGCTTTCGAGAAATCTAATTTCTTCTCGACAATGGCGTTCTAAGTCGGCATTCATCTGGGTTGGCCGTGCTTTGGTAGGGATATTCTTTTCATCAAAATCAGGCTCATAAGGTAAATCAACCATGTGTTGCTTTCTATTCCAGAAGGCATTGGGTAGCTCAGAGCAAACTTCGCGTTCGAGTAGACTTTGGAAGTCAGTTATCTGAGTTTTTAGAATACTACCTTGTAATTGTTCCTCAATTTTTTGTAAATGGAATTTTTGTTTTAGATCATGCACGTCACTCTGTTTTCGATTGATAAGAGAGTTTATCTCACTATTATAAATGGTGCTTGCCTTTATAATGTTGAGATTTTTAGTCTTGGGCTTTTCTAGGAAAAGGAAATCAAGCTTTTTATTTTTGGTCTTGAAGGATATTCCATCATAATTGACACTGTAAGGAGTTACGAGATTTATGAAGGGTGTTACCAAGATTACTGAATGGTGCATATTTGTAACGAGGACAAAATGGCTTTTTAGAGAGAGGCCTTGATTCAATATGTTAGCATCTGTTTTTCCCTCTATATGCATTCTGGTGTTATTAGCAGAACTAAGTTTTTCCAAAGTTTTTTGGTGAAAGCGTTTTGGGACGAGACTGGATTTAATGCAATTTAAATCTGCTCCGGTATCGAACAAAGCTATAGTATTGATTTTGAAGTCACTAGAGAACTCAAGTGTGATTTTTATGTAATACTTTCTGGAACTGATTTCTTTTAAAACAAAAAGGAAATCATCTGGGACTTTTGGGCTTTGTCCTTCATCCGGGATATCGTCAGGATCACTCTCACTAGGGATATCTGGGACCATATGAGAAGTTAAAAGCTGGATTATAGCAGAGTCTTGCTGCTGCTTAGTTTTAAGGTCTTTTATATCGGCTTTAATGGTTATAACTTCAGCCTGAAGGTCCTGTATGGTTCTTTCTGGCTTCTTTCTAGAGCTTCTCTTTTCTAAAATAGAAGTGAGGTTGTATGGTTCAGTGCTTGAAGAAGGAGGGTTAAGGTCTTTTTCTTTAGGACTTTCCTCAAGGGTTTTACGAAGACGTTCAAGGTACTGCTTTTGTAGATCAGGATTATCAATATCCTGAATAACATCTAAAATGAGGTTTTGTTCTTTGGTAAGAACGTTTAGGGCATAATCCTCATCATTAGCTGAAGATGAGGAATCTATATCATCATCCTGAGGGCCATAACTCTCATCTGAATTACCAGTTTCCTCATCAGAAGACTCTATTAAAAGAGCTGAAATTCTTCATAGAGTTTCATCATTTAGGTCGAGGTTTTGGATTTTATTAGACACTCTACAAAATCTAGCTGTGTGACCCTTTTTTCCACATTTAAAACAAGTTATGTTTTTAAGGTCAGGTTTTGTAGTGGACTGTTGGCGTTTCCTATAGGGCTTCCATTTTCGTTGTTCAAAAGGTTTTTTATGGAAGACTTTCTCAACCTTCTTATAGAACCTTCGTGCTTTATAGGGTTTTTGGTAATGGGTCGTTTTGCTACAGTTTCCTTTACAAGTGTTTGTCTGAGGGGAAGAGACATCAAATTGTTGGCAGAAGTTTAACTCTCTTTTTATGTGTTTTTGGAGCTTCAAATCTTGACATATTTGAAGGCCTTGTTTAGAGGTTACACTAACCAACTCACCGTAGGTTAGCCTATCGTAAGGGATAATATGTTCGCCAAAATCCTCACCGGATTCTCGTTTCGACCTTTTCTCCTAATATGGTTGGAAGACCGCTAGGAATTTTTCTTTCCAAAAGGGTTGATTAGAATCTTCTCTAAGCATAACCCTGGTTAGGAAAGTATTTTTGTACCACTGGAAATCCACAAGGTTTTTTGCATCTTAGGTTAGACAAAAGATCTGCATTTTTGTCTCTGAGATGGGAGGAATCTCCAATGAAGTGAAGTGATAAGGTAAATATGAGGGTTGAGACAGAATCTTGAATTGGTTCTCCATTTAGGTTAAGAATGGGAACCCCATCTTCAGTTGTCTGAATTGCATTCAAGATGTCCAGCTGCTGTTCTTTGGTGAGATAGAAATTCCACCATCCTTTTAGTTGGCCAGAGAAGCCTGCAATAAGGAGTTCCGCAACCGTTTTATCTGATGTACCAGATTGGGTTTTGTAAGCATTTGAAGCCATCGTCATTTGCTGTAAAAGGTTTAGAATCTGGTGTTCACTCATACCGTCTATATTCCATTCATAGATAGAGGAGGCATTATATTTTGGTTGAACAATTGTGTTAGGCTGGCTACCTATTTGGGATTCATTAGACCTTATTGGAATAATATCAAGAGGATCAGTATTTTGCCAAACAAGTTTAGCTAATTCAGGTGTTTTAGGGCTAGTTTCCAGATTAGTGTTGTCACTTAAATCTAGGACACTAACAGTGTTATTCTAGACTGTTTCTTCCTCAACTATTTTTGAAGTAGAAGGTTCAACCCTGCTAATTTGGTCTCTAATAGCTTGAAGAAATTCAGTCTTTGAAGTTGTAACTTCCTTTTGAGCTTTTTGTGAAATCTGATAAGGTTTAAAAATTGGATTTCGGAGGCTTTTCTCTAAGGGAGTGGAGACTGAACTTGTCTCTGTTTTAAGGCTTTGTTTCTCAATTCTAGAAAGTTGCTTTCCTAGAGTGTTAAGACTAATATTAGTGAAATTGTTTTGCAGAACAATATTCTTGAGGTTTGCTGAGGCTTCTTCCTGAGGTTTCTTAAGAGGGAAGGCCTCTACTTTGTGCTCGCCTATGGTAAAGGAAATCTGTCGTAAAGGAGGATGATCACTTTGAACCGTGCCATTTGGAGTCTCCCAGACGGGTGTCCTTCTATTGGTGTTGATAGGTTCTATGGTTTTAAAGGGGTAATCAATGTTATTGTCAGAACTATAGAGTTCGAACCAATTAAAGAAAAGAATATGGGTTTTATGCTGTTCAACAAAGCTGTAATAGCTTTCTTGGATCTTTTTTCGTACTTCAAGAAAGTGCTCGAAGAACCATGTTTTCTTCGAGAGGTTATGTGGTGCATAAAAGTCTTTGTGAACCAAATCTTTATTGATCTCAAAATCCTTTTCAAGGACGTTAAGCTCATTGGTAATATTTTCAGTTATAACCAGCTTATTGGCTTTACTACTACCACGAGAAGAGGATGGAGTTCCTCTGTTCCAAATAGAACTCATACTTATGAACCAGAACTTAAGCCAGAAATTAAACCAGAAAATGCCCTATAACCTACCCGCCGTTTAGGTAACTGTAGCCTTATGGTCTGACTGCCTCACACGATACTTACTGCCTCTACAAACGTTAAAACAAGCAGAGTAACAAATAGGACATAAACAAGTTTGAAGACTGGAAAGTACTGAAAACAGAAGGATTAGTTTTATAAAGAACAAATATAACTACACCCCATGGCTCTGATACTAGGATAAGGCCAAGGATCTGGGGATTTTAAACAGATAAACTTAAAACTTAAAACATGTAAACATGTAAGCAAAGTAAAGTAAGGCGGTAGGACCGGCCATGGTTTTACAAATAAGACTTACAAAGAGTCTTGTATGAAACTTGATACTTTAAAGAGTGTTACAATTTTTTGTGAAAGAAAGAGAGAGAGAGAGATTTTTGTAGGAGCTTGTGTTGCTGTGTTCTGCTCTCCCTTGAACTGAAGGAGAAGCCTCAATTTATAGGCGGGGATGAGTAATCTTGTCATGTTGAAGAGTCGTTGATGAACAATTTGTCTTCTCGCTTTATACTGTTCCTTTGTTTTTGTCTTTTGATGCTTTTTACCGGCGATGAATAGTACGTCTTTAAACTGTTGACTACTTTTGCTTGTTGATGCGTAAATTTGTCTCGTTGGTGTCACATCCCGATGAAGCTTGAAGATAGCCAAATAATCCTTTTTTTTTTTTAAGTCTGGAAACCAGCATGGAAACCAGTATCTTCTCCATCGTCACAGACCCACGGATCCTTTTGAGATATATGGTGGGAAGAAATTTGAGCAAAATGAATCTTGCCTTCATCAGATAAATATTTTCCTTTGAAAATATCAGATAAATATTGAGAGGGAGATTCGAATGTTGTATGCCCGTAAGAAAGTATTTGTTGAAGGAGTGGGGGAAAACAACAGTTGTATTGCCATAATGAATAACGGTAATTGGAAACGAATGGTGGTTTAGATGATGATTGATAATATGCGTCAAATTTTCTGAAATGGAAGCAAGCCCTTGAGCTCTGGCTTGGGCGGGGTTTTTTGTGAAGGAATAAGGCGAGGGATACAAGCTTAGGTATTTATGAAAATTAAGTAATGGACTGGTCTTATTTTCCCATTATTCATTACAATATTAGCACAAATAGCTTCAACATAAGTCCATTCATGCCATCTGAAGGAGTGTATAGTAGAAAAGATATATTGTTGGAATTTTGTGAATTATTGGAAAATAGGGGCATGTGGTATTGGCACATCATAGAATTTTCTTACCAACCCATATCGCCATGTGAGGAAGTAAGGATCACTCTTTTGAAGATCATTGGGATAGAGGAAAAATCCTTTATCGAAGAAACCTGATAGACCCCAAAGATGCCAAAGATAGCAGCGAAAAATAGCGTGTTTTGTGAGGAATTCGGTAAAATTTTGATTGAATTTTGCTAATTTGGCCTTGTTGAGAATTATTAGTTGTATCTCGGTTGGTAGACGGTTAATGTTTTTTTTGAAGTTTCCTGGGAAAGGAAAAGTGCTTTTTTGAATGGATATTGCGAGTGGATAAATGGATATGGGGTGAGGGTATGAAGTGGGAATTATTTCTCGAGGTGGAAGGTATATTGTGGAGTAATTTGGGAAAACTTTGAAGGTGGTATTTAGGGAGTTGTTTCCATTTTTTAGAAGTCTTTGGGCTTCTCATCTTGGAAATTGTTGTAAAAGTCCCTGCAAAAGTTAGGTAATCAGGAAGAGAGTTGTTTTCTCCTCGGATAAACTTAATGTCAAAATCAAAGGTAGATAAAAGTGCTTGCCATTTAGTAAAGTTTTGTTCAACCTTTTGAGCATCTTTTTGATGAAATAAATCAGACTGAAAAATGGTAATACAGAGAAAGATTGATAAAACCTTTTGTTTTATAATAGAGTATTTTAACTGGGTGTCATTCCAGTACTCTGAGGCGAATCTGATAATAGTGCCACAAGACACAACTTGACCGAGGAATCGAATCTCAGTTTGAAATAATGAAATCTTTTTTGCCGAAATAACAAGACCATTTTTCTTAATTAGATAGAAAAAAGTCTTAAGGTTTTTAAAGTGTCGATCAATCGTGCTTCGAGTAAACTAGCACGTCATCAATATAAACAATGCAAAAGTCTCGAATAAGGATTGAAGATATCGTTCATTATCCTTTGATACTCGAGAGGAGCATTTTTAAGGCCGAAAGGCATAACATTCCATTCATATTGGCCAAAAGGAACAGTAAAGGCCGTTTTATAACGATGTTGTGGCTTGATCTGTATTTGCCAAAATCCTGATTTCATATCAAATTTTGAGAAGATAAAGGCATGGTGTAATTTTTGCATTAGATCTTTTTTGTTGGGTATTGGATAACGGATCCAACGAAGGGCATCGTTCAGAGGTTTGTAATTTATGACTAATCTAGGCGTGCCACGTTCAATCTCAGAAGCTTTGTTGACGTAAAACGCCGCACAGCTCCAAGGGGAACGGGATTTGGAAATTAAGCCTTTGCTTTCGAGAAATCTAATTTCTTCTCGACAATGGCGTTCTAAGTCGGCATTCATCTGGGTTGGCCGTGCTTTGGTAGGGATATTCTTTTCATCAAAATCAGGCTCATAAGGTAAATCAACCATGTGTTGCTTTCTATTCCAGAAGGCATTGGGTAGCTCAGAGCAAACTTCGCGTTCGAGTAGACTTTGGAAGTCAGTTATCTGAGTTTTTAGAATACTACCTTGTAATTGTTCCTCAATTTTTTGTAAATGGATTTTTTGTTTTAGATCATGCACGTCACTCTATTTTCGATTGATAAGAGAGTTTATCTCACTATTATAAATGGTGCTTGCCTTTATAATGTTGAGATTTCTAGTCTTGGGCTTTTCTAGGAAAAGGAAATCAAGCTTTTTATTTTTGGTCTTGAAGGATATTCCATCATAATTGACACTGTAAGGAGTTACGAGATTTATGAAGGGTGTTACCAAGATTAATGAATGGTGAATATTTGTAACGAGGACAAAATGGCTTTTTAGAGAGAGGCCTTGATTCAATATGTTAGCATCTGTTTTTCCCTCTATATGCATTCTCGGTGTTATTAGCGTAACTAAGTTTTTCCAAAGTTTTTTTGGTGAAAGCGTTTTGGGACGAGACCGGATTTAATGCAATTTAAATCGCTCCCAGATCGAACAAAGCTATAGTATTGATTTTGAAGTCACTAGAGAACTCAAGTGTGATTTTTATGTAATACTTTTCGAACCGATTTCTTTTAAAACAAAAAGGAAATCATCCGGGACTTTTGGGCTTTGTCCTTCATCCGGGATATCGTCAGGATCACTCTCACTAGGGATATCTGGGACCATATGAGAAGTTAAAAGCTGGATTATAGCAGAGTCTTGCTGCTGCTTAGTTTTAAGGTCTTTTATATCGGCTTTAATGGTTATAACTTCAGCCTGAAGGTCCTGTATGGTTCTTTCTGGCTTCTTTCTAGAGCTTCTCTTTTCTAAAATAGAAGTGAGGTTGTATGGTTCAGTGCTTGAAGAAGGAGGGTTAAGGTCTTTTTCTTTAGGACTTTCCTCAAGGGTTTTACGAAGACGTTCAAGGTCTTGCTTTTGTAGATCGGGATTATCAATATCCCGAATAACATCTAAAATGAGGTTTTGTTCTTTGGTAAGAACGTTTAGGGCATAATCCTCATCATTAGTCGAAGATGAGGAATCTATATCATCATCCTGAGGGCCATAACTCTCATCTGAATTACCAGTTTCCTCATCAGAAGACTCTATTAAAAGAGCTGAAATTCTTCATAGAGTTTCATCATCTAGGTCGAGGTTTTGGATTTTATTAGACACTCTACAAAATCTAGCTGTGTGACCCTTTTTCCACATTTAAAACAAGTTATGTTTTTAAGGTCGGGTTTTGTAGTGGATGTTGGCGTTTCCTATAGGGCTTCCATTTTCGTTGTTCAAAAGGTTTTTTATGGAAGACTTTCTCAACCTTCTTATAGAACCTTCGTGCTTTATAGGGTTTTTGGTAATGGGTCGTTTTGCTACGGTTTCCTTTACAAGTGTTTGTCGAGGGGAAGAGACATCAAATTGTTGGCAGAAGTTTAACTCTCTTTTTATGTGTTTTTGGAGCTTCAAATCTTGACATATTTGAAGGCCTTGTTTAGAGGTTACACTAACCAACTCACCGTAGGTTAGCCTATCGTAAGGGATAATATGTTCGCCAAAATCCTCACCGATTCTCGTTTTCGACCTTTTCTCCTAATATGGTTGGAAGACCCGTTAGGAATTTTTCTTTCCAAAAGGGTTGATTAGAATCTTCTCTAAGCATAACCCTGGTTAGGAAAGTATTTTTGTACCACTGGAAATCACTAAGTTTTTTGCATCTTAGGTTAGACAAAAGATCTGCATTTTTGTCTCTGAGATGGGAGGAATCTCCAATGAAGTGAAGTGATAAGGTAAATATAAGGGTTGAGACAGAATCTTGAATTGGTTCTCCATTTAGGTTAAGAATGGGAACCCCATCTTCAGTTGTCTGAATTGCATTCAAGATGTCCAGCTGCTGTTCTTTGGTGAGATAGAAATCCCACCATCCTTTTAGTTGGCCAGAGAAGCCTGCAATAAGGAGTTCCGCAACCGTTTTATCTGATGTACCAGATTGGGTTTTGTAAGCATTTGAAGCCATCGTCATTTGCTGTAAAAGGTTTAGAATCTGGTGTTCACTCATACCGTCTATATTCCATTCAAAGATAGAGGAGGCATTATATTTTGGTTGAACAATTGTGTTAGGCTGGCTACCTATTTGGGATTCATTAGACCTTATTGGAATAATATCAAGAGGATCAGTATTTTGCCAAACAAGTTTAGCTAATTCAGGTGTTTTAGGGCTAGTTTCCGGATCAGTGTTGTCACTTAAATCTAGGACACTAACAGTGTTATTCTGGACTGTTTCTTCCTCAACTATTTTTGAAGTAGAAGGTTCAACCCTGCTAATTTGGTCTCTAATAGCTTGAAGAAATTCAGTCTTTGAAGTTGTAACTTCCTTTTGAGCTTTTTGTGAAATCTGATAAGGTTTAAAAATTGGATTTCGGAGGCTTTTCTCTAAGGGAGTGGAGACTAAACTTGTCTCTGTTTTAAGGCTTTGTTTCTCAATTCTAGAAAGTTGCTTTCCTAGAGTGTTAAGACTAATATTAGTGAAATTTTTTTGCAGAACAATATTCTTGAGGTTTGCTGAGGCTTCTTCCTGAGGTTTCTTAAGAGGGAAGGCCTCTACTTTGTGCTCGCCTATGGTAAAGGAAATCGTCAGTAAAGGAGGATGGTCACTTTGAACCGTGCCATTTGGAGTCTCCCTGCACGGGTGTCCTTCTATTGGTGTTGATAGGTTCTATGGTTTTAAAGGGGTAATCATGTTAATTGTCGAACTATAGAGTTCGAACCAATTAAAGAAAAGAATATGGGTTTTATGCTGTTCAACAAAGCTGTAATAGCTTTCTTGGATCTTTTTTCGTACTTCAAGAAAGTGCTCGAAGAACCATTTTCTCTTCGAGAGGTTATGTGGTGCATAAAAGTCTTTGTGAACCAAATCTTTATTGATCTCAAAATCCTTTTCAAGGACGTTAAGCTCATTGGTAATATTTTCAGTTATAACTGAGGCCGAGGTGAGTCTGGAGGAGAATGTCTTTCAGCATAAACCGGGTGTGGAACCTAGGTTCTATATTCAACATTTTGAATGGAAGGGGAAGGTATATCTGAGGTAGAATACCTTGGTCTTTCCGGGTAATTGTTTTTAGGACAACTAATTTATCGTTTATAATGCATGTTATTTTCAGAAGGAAGACGAGAAGACTGTCCTAGGTTTTCAACAGAGGAATGGTCTGAATACCTAGAGCTAATGCTTCTGTTAAAGCTAAGTTTAACACTACCATCTGAGTATTGTATGACTCGTTCTAAATCGGTATTAGGTTCTGGAAGGGCTGGGGATTGCACTTCAGGTTCAACAGCTCCCTCAAGGAACCAATCTTCAGGAAGACTAACATCATTCCATTGTATTGGTCTAGGGATTCTTATGTTAGATCTAGAAAGGTCGGTTTGAAGTAGGAGAGTTTCTCCCTTTTTACTATGTTGTATATTTCTAGTATTAAAAGCAGACATCATGGCTTTGTAATGGACTTTATAGATCAAAGCTACTGGAATAGAACCATCAAACATTTTGTAGTTATGTGTTTTAATTTGTAAAAGTAAGGATGATAAGATATTCTTATCACTTAAAGAGACACTGAAATTTGGATAACAATCAAAAGAGACTGGACCCATGCATAAACTTGACTCTATAGTTCCTAGTAAGGAATCATTAAAGTCTTTGAATCGTCCATCTCTAAGGGCAACAAGGACTGAGCAATTTAATCCTTCTTTTGTAAGAGGTTTTAAGCCAACTTGAACCAATCCTATATGGATGTATCGATAACCCTTATCGACATGTTTTTGCAAAGTTTTTGCAGAAAATAATTTAATAGTATCAATAGGTTTTGTTAAATGGATATCACGTTCTTGGGTTTTGATAACATAATCAGTTTTAAAAATATTATACTTACTCATTTTATAAATCTGGTCTTTATTAACTTTGGGTATCTCCCAATTGTCAATGCTTTGCTCAAGGTTTTCTATGGTAAAGGTTCATTTTTAACCAGCTTATTGGCTTTACTACTACCACGAGAAGAGGATGGAGTTCCTCTGTTCCAAATAGAACTCATACTTATGAACCAGAACTTAAGCCAGAAATCAAACCAGAAAATGCCCTATAACCTACCCGCCGTTTAGGTAACTGTAGCCTTATGGTCTGACTGCCTCACACGGGACTTACTGCCTCTACAAACGTTAAAACAAGCAGAGTAACAAATAGGACATAAACAAGTTTGAAGACTGTAAAGTACTGAAAACAGAAGGATCAGTTTTATAAAGAACAAATATAACTACACTCCATGGCTCTGATACCAGAACAAATATATATATTCCCCTTATTTCTTCTTCCTCTAATCTTCCCGTGACACCAGTGTTGGATTTTCCGGTGAAGCAACACCGACGGAAGAGATGGCACAACCAGCAGCAGAACAACAATAATAACAAGAACAAATCTCAAATCATAAATCCACACCCAAATAAGAGAGGAAGAAATGATAGATCAAACTTAAACTCAAAAAATTCCATTTTTCCTGCATTAATCCTCTGATTATTACTCCATTTTCGTAATAATTTCGCCAAGGATTTTTATCACATACAAAAAAAAAGGGAAAAAATTCCCAAATCATCATCTATTGAAACAAGAATTCCTCTCTTTCTCTTTCTCTCTCCTGATCCTACCCATTAACCATTAGCATTAATGGTGGGTGTTGGATAGATGAATAGATTGCACAACATCAAAACACCATTTCGATGAATCTTCCAAATGCAATCGGGGAATCCATCAGTTTTCCTCCTTTTTTATCAACCCAGACCACCTCTTTTTCTTCCCTTCTCTTATAATTCTAATGTTAATCATCATCATTATCTCCTTCACTCTCCATTTTTCAGGAATCAAAACTCCATCTTGCTCAAATCTCTGCCTCTCTCCTCCCTCAACTGCCCCCGATCACTTATCTCATATCGAGTTCTTAGAGAGACGGCGTTTCGCTAACGAGGACAATAGTTGTTGCAACGACCAAGGGTGGTGAATTGGTGATACGTCGCCGGAGAGAGGAAAGAGGTTGGTGGCAGCAGCCGAGCAGGTGGTAGGAGTAGAGGAGAGAGAAAGAACTGGTGGAAGTGAAATAAGAAATAACTGGAGTGGGAAAAAAAAATTAAGTTAAGTGACTTTTAATGAAGTCACATGATCTGTTTACTTGCTATAGTAGGTGGGTAACCTGCTGGGACCTATAAAAAACAATGTCCCCCCAAAGTTAGGACTCCACAGGTTAACTAATAGTTGGGACCTATTAAAAATGTTCGACAATAGTTGGGACCCCTGCCGTTAATTTTTCCAAAAATATAACGGCCAAAAATTATTTTTAAAAGTAAAATAACCGTTGACCAATAATAGTAACTAGAGTAAAAATAATTTTCCACCTTTCACCTCTCAATTCTCATCTTCTTCCCCCTCCTCTCTTTCGTCTTTGTACCCAAAATTATCCGTGAACATCCCGGCAACAACCAGTTCCTCTCATTGAAAGGAGTAGTTCGAGTGCTGAATTCGGAGGAGCCTTACAAATTTACTAGTGGTTTGAACTTTTTGGAACGGCAAAGGTAAGTAACCATGTATATTTGTAAATATAATTAGGTATTTAGGTATGAAAATTGGAGTACTTTTGACAATGGAGCCTGAACTATATATATATGCCTTTGTTTTATGATTAAGTACGTAATTATGTGTAATAGCCCAAGTTTTTTAAGGTGGTTTTACTAGAGGATAATTATATATTTTAGCTAAAGAATGCTAAAACTCCTCTCCCTTTTTTCTCTCTTCTCTCTCCTCTCCCACAAAACCCTAATTTTCAACCTAGGGGCCCCCCCCCCCCCCCCTTTCCCCGTTTTTTTTTTTTGTTACTGTTTATTATGTTTAATAAAGCAACTCTCTTTTTTTAATGGAGAGTTTTTCTCCCTTTTATCGAGTAAAAACACCCCAAAAATTGGGTTTTTCCCCCCCCCCGAGAAGGGAGAGAGGGTTTGGGTTTGGGGTTTTTTAAAAAAAAAGGTTGTGTTTTAAATAAAAAATAAAAAGGAAAAAAAAAAAAAAAAAAAAAAAAAAAAAAAAACAAAAAAAAAACACTTCAAAAAAAAAAAAAAAAAAAAAAACTTACGAAGGGATAGATATGAAAAAAAAAAAAAAAAAAAAATTTTAAAGGTGGTTTTGTCATTTTAGAATTGTATTTATTTCATTTTGATATGTATTTGTTTAGTTTTAACTTATTTTAGATGTCGTAAAAAATTGAACATGAATTAATTTTTAATTTCAAAAAAAAAAAATATTTTAGCTTAACTATGATATTTTTGTTATAAATTTGACGAATTTTAATATTTTTAGACAAAAGGGAAATCACGTTATATTGTAAAATGATATTTTCTTATATGGGTTATGACTTATATTTGGAAAAATTGATTCTAATAATCCAACCTTTGAGCCGTTCGCTCAAATTAATCCCACCTTTTAATTATTTTTTAACAATCCGACCTTTTATCATGATCTGCTCATATTGAACCGTGAGGCCGTAGAACCTCTTTGAGATGGTAAAATTAGATATATTTTTTTTTCTTTTTCCCGTTTTCCTCTTTTTCTTCTCTAATCTCTCTCCTTATATTGCCTTCCTCCCCTACCTCACCAAAAATCCCCACCCTCTGCCAAGAACCGCCACCCCCTGCGACCACCGCCTCCCCCTGCGACCACCGCCTCGCCCACCACCTTGGCAACAACCACACCTCGTCCGACCACCCCCTCTCGCTTCCCCGCCCTCCTGTGAACAACCCCCCACCCCATTCAAACAACCCCCCACCCCCCTACAAATGGCGTCTGCCCCTTTCTCCTCCCACTCCACGCCCTCTATCTCCTCTCTTCCACCACCTTCAGCCCCTCATATCACCCCAGAGAACAACCCCTCCCCCCCACCCCACTCCCCCGCGAACAACCCCTCCCCCACCCCACCCCACCCCCCTGCAAATTAACTTCCCCCCACTCCTGCGAATTCCGCCATTGTTGATGGGTTTTATATGCTGGTGATGAATTGATGACGGTTTATCACCCCCTGCGAACTGCCCCTTAAATTTTTTTTTTTTGGTTTTGAATTTGGTTGAGTTTTTAGTCAAAGTGAGGTTTTTAATTGAATGATTTAGACCTGAACATAGAGCACGCCATGTGAAGTTAACTGATCCAGTGCTTCAAGAATGCAATACGAGAGAGAAGCTTAATGAGAAGATGACTCAACTTTTCGATTATCCGTGCTTTTATCCGCCATTCAAGTGCTGTGATAAGTACTTCTACTCCATAACTCTGGCCTCCAACCACATAGCGTGGTCTATGTTTAGGTATGTTCTGCAATATTCCAATTTCTTTGGAGAATGCGTTTGCTGTTAATTTAACTTGCATTGTAATTTGTTGTTTTTTCACGGTTTGATGATAGATTGTTTCTGCTGTTCTAAGCTTAGTTGTGTTTGTTTCGTATCGAAATCGGATTAGTAAATTTTGGTTATTCTCTCTGACATTGTAGTGCGGCTGTATAGTGGTGGTGTGGGGCGAAATTGGGGGTGGTTGGTAGTGGTGGTGGTGTTGTTGGTGGTGGTGGTTTTGGCAGTGGTGCGTTGGTGGTGGTGGTTTTGGCAGTGGTGTGTTGGTAGTGTTTTTGGCAGTAGTGCGTAGGTGGTGATGTTGGTGATTATTTGTTTTAGTTAAGTTAATTAAATTTAAATTGACTTATTAAATTTGAGCGACTTAAAATAAGACACGTGTGCACTTAACCCATTCTAATGGTCATCAACCTGTTTCAACATGTCACGGTTCAATATAAGCGGATCTGGCTAAAAGGTTGGATTATTAAAAAATAATCAAATGTGGGATTAATTTGAGCGAACGGGCCAAATGTTGGATTATTAGAATCAATTTTTCCTTTATATTTTGGAAAAAAAAAGTTCATTTCTTTCTCATCTGTCTCGTGTCTCCATGTGCAAATGACACAATTACGCTTTGTTATCAATTGTTCAAACTCCATAAAATGAGATTAAAAGCCTCAATTGTTATCAATTACGCTTTTACCAAGAAAAACCTCAATTTCCTTCTCTTTTGTGCAACCCACGTCCATGACGAAGCTGTTTTCTTTCTCTTCGGTTGTGGGTCCTGCTACCCCATTTTCTCTCACCTTTCCTTCGCTTTTCTGGTGGCGCGGTCAGTGGCGGATTTACATTGTGTCATGGTGGGTCACGTGACCTATCATTATTTAAAAAAAATGAAAACTTTTTATAAAAAAAAAAACAAAAAAGAAATAAAGACTCAATCTCAATCTTTCTCTTTTCAGTCTCTCTACTATCTTTTCAGTCTCTCTGACTTTCTTCTCTCTTTTCAATGTCTGTCTATGACTATCTTCTGTTTTCAGTCTCTCTCCTCTCTCTTTCTGTTTTCAGTCTCTCTCCTCTCTCTCTCTTTAATTTTCAGTCTCTTCTTTACAGATCGATGCCTCTATCGAGGCTTCTTTGATTTATCATTACTTCTAATTGCTTAATGTTTGATTTTCTTCATGCTCTTAATTACTATTTGAGTAGTTTGTCAAATTTAGATGATTATCTGCCGTATATTTAGAGATCCCTAAATCATTTTTGTAGGATCTATTCTATTAATTTGTGTGATTCTGAAGCAGAAACACGAGCTGGGTTTTTGGGTCTTTTCAGTAGAAATTTTTATTGGGTTCGATTATGCTTCTCTTTAAAAGAAAGAAAATTAAATTGAGGCGTAACGAACCATAAATACAAGTCTAAGAAGAGGAAATTAAGGGGATGTTGCTTGATGCATTTGGTGTATGCTTCTTCTAATCATGTTATTAAATTTAATTTCGTTTTTTGATTTTGTGTAGAATCCCACTGACTTTGTGCACGAGCTTTACTTAAGTGGCATGAGTAATTACTAAGTTATCTAACATTCTCTGATCATACTCTTCGCTACTTTGGATCTTCAGTAATTATTAATGACATTTAAAGTAATATTGTTAATGCTAAGAGAAGAATTAGTAAAATATTGGACGAAATGAAAGTAAATTTTCTAGGAAGGAAGGAAGAAGAAGAGAAGGAGAAGAGAGAGAAGAAGAAGAATTGAGTTGCATAAGTATAGGAGTGTAACTGTCTAACTGAGAGTGATCTTGAACTTCTTTTTTACTTTTATTTTTAATAGTGGAGTTTGGGATTGAGAAGAAGAGTTATGTGGGTTTGTGTTTGAGGAATTGTATAAATTTAATTTGTATTCTTCTTTGTCTATCTTGGATTCTTAGGTTTGATTTCACAATTGTTTTCTTTTTAGGTTTATGGAGTTGTGAATTGAAATTAGATGGGTTGAGTGTTAAGGGATCTCACCAATATTTTGTCTTGTCTTTGAAGTTCCATTCTTTTGCTTGGTCAATTCAAATGTATTCTCTTCTTCTTTCTGAAAATGATATACATTGATATTTGACTTAAATTTATTGACGCTTTTGAAGTATTTTTTTAAAATTTATGGATTGGTTATAATTTATAGAGTGATTGATAGTCGATAGTGACCCACCATCCATAAAATCCTAGATCCGCCACTGGGTGCGGTAATGCCGTTGTCAGTGCTCCTCCTCGCCACCAGTGCGGGTCTTTGGCGTTGTCGGCATTCAGGCGAAGTTGTTGCTTCCCTTCCCCTTGTCTTTGCTGCCCTCGTTTTCTCAATCCTCTCCTATGTATTCTGCCGCTGCTGTTCGGTGCTGCATTTTGACCGGTGGTGCTGGTGGTTCTGCCACCGGCAGTGTTGTTGGGTGCTCGATATGATTGTGTTCTGTCCAAGTCAGTCGTTGTTCCTCCCTCAATCGCTATCATTGCTTCAATTTAGTGGGGTGAGATGTTGCTTTCTTCTTCTACTTCAGTATAATACAAAAATTGAGCCTTCTTTCTTTCTTGTTTTTAGGAATGGAATTTCAGTAACCATTATGAGAACTTTGGTTGAAGATTACTTTGTTAATCTAGTATCGTCGAAATGAATTCTCAGTTTATCATCTCCTTTTTAGTACAACTAATTTTATGATATAATTTAGATTTATTACTAATGATATTACAAGTGGGTAAATATCAATTAAGGGAGTTTTGCTTAGCTTGTTGTGTATGGTTTGCTATCTGTTGCTAGGATTGTTCATGGTATTGGTTTGAGGAAGGCTGATAATTATTGCTACTATTGAAGGAAATGGTAAAGTTAGCTTATAAGGATTTGTCGTTAGTTCATGAAAAGAGTTTCAAAAGTATGAGCAAGTCAATTTCTTTTTCTGAATTGTAATAAGAATGAATATTAATTGCTATTATTGTTTTGAGGATGTTGTTGGAGTATGGTTATAGAGATAATTTATGGAGTTCAAGCTAGAGATTGATGATCAAGTTATGATGCTTGGAGGTTTCGTTTAATTGTTCTTGAGTTTGAGGTAACCTTTATGTTCAGCAAAATGTATTCAAATGCCCGTGTGTGTGTTATATTGTATTTTTGATATCATACATCGTTTATAGTCATGGCCATGGGTATAGATGCATAATTATGAGTTAGTTGTGAATTGTTATTGGATGATTATAAAAGAATACTCTTGTTCTGTTATTGGAATTGTTCGGAAATATTTATGTTTCTTGAAATATGATTTGTAAGAAATATGTTAAAGGGACTTCGTATTGTTTTGGTTGGCTTACCTCATGAACTGAGATGAAAAGCAAGGTACCAGGAAAATAATTCAGATATATGTTAAGATAAAAGTTAAGATCAGAGAAGGTCGAATATTCTGTTATGTTATGTTACGTTATGTTCTGCCAAAACCTGTACTTACCAGCGATTTGTGTTAAGTAATTGAGCTATGCCAGCGATATATTTTAAAGGATGAATTTTTTTCCAAACAATTACCAAGTTTGTTTAATATATGAAAAAAAAATTGCGAACCAAAACCGTTTTGACGGGCTGAAGTAAAGTTACTGAGCTTTCCGCTCATTTTAGTTTTTGTTTATTTTGTATTTTCTCCTGTAATATGTCGGAGGCTCGGAGTGGATCAAAAGAGAGAGTTTAGTTATGAGATTGTAATTAGATTAGTCTTTCAGAGGTTGTATCTAGAAGTATTCAAGTGCCTATTTGAGAATAAATATCTTATACTATTTGGGTTTGAGTAAGGTACTATGTAATCCGATATTTGGTTTTGAAGCTATTATGTTGTGGGTCCTGACCCAAAGGTTCAGGATCGTGTAAAAGGTTATGTTTCCGCTGCGAGTAAATATAATTCGAGGTTTATTTAGTGTTGATTGTGATTAGTGAATCTTAAGTGTGATTAGCTAGCAGCTCGAAAGTTGTGGTGGGTTAGGGTTAGAGTTAGGGTTTATGTTTAGGGGTTAATAATGACAAAATTGTAAATAACGCAAACGGCAAGTTAACGTCCGTTAGAAAAAGGGTATTTGGTGAACGTTTTCGGAAACTCAGGGGTATATGATGAATATCTGAAACATTGAGGTTATATGGTGAATTTCGTGATTTGTCGAGGGTATTTGGTGAAAAAACCGATTTCTTTACCTTTACCTTCACCTGCATTCTGATTATCTTCATAAGCCGCAACATTAACCCTATTATTACCCTTTTTTATATATTTAAACAGATATTTAATTGATATGGACTGGTTACTCCATTCAACATTGATATGTGATCGATATTTACGAAGCAATTGGGGATTATATGAAACAACATACCGATTATCAAGATGAACTCCACTCTTCTCAACTGTAGATCCAGTATCTCTTCGCCTGTACACATGATAGTCTTCATCATCCACTTTAATTGCATTAACAAATCTCTTGGGAAAATGCTTATTGCATTTTTTGTCACTCATACCACTAGAGTAAAAAAGGCTGGTCAAAAGTGGCATAAGGGGTACGTTTTTTTACCGCTGCCCTTGGCATAGCAGCCCTTAACAATTTTGAAGGGTTGCAGTTTTGGTCAAAACCACAGCCCTTGTGACCCAAAAAAATACTTTTTTTTTTCCCATTTTTTAGTCCTAAATGATCCCTAAATAGGTATTATTTTTCATTGCAAATTATGTTTTTTATATAAATATAGAGAAAGTTATAAATTATGAAACATTTTTCTTGTTGGGAAGAGCACCAGCAGCAGCTAGCTCGTTGTGTGCAGCAGCTAGCTAGCTGTGGGCACAAGTGGCAGCAACAGCTCGATGTGGGCGGCAGCACCAATTGCAGCTAGCCAAGGGATCGGAAGCAGCACTAGCAACAACTTCAACAGTTCATCGAAGAAATGTCCATTCATTAGTTCATTCATGTGAAGAAACATCAATTCATCCATTCATTGAACATCTTCAGATTTAGACAAGCAAATATACATAAATCTTCACATACGTTCAAATGAATCTAAAAAAACGGTTATATATATACATATTAAGTATGAATTTTCATTGCAATTTATGTTATCCATACAAATCTAAAGAAAATATTGGTTGAGTTACATATAATAAGAGATAGAGAATATAGATCTAAGAGCAATACATGACAACAAATTAAAATTTAAGTATCATATTAAACTAGTGATTCCCAAATGTCACAATTATATGCATAGCTTGTGTAATCCTTGACAACTTATTCATGTCAGATTACATATGCTAACACCCAATGAACATTAATAAATAAACATGTGTAGAGAAATTATAATCTGAATTGAAGGGTAGAAGAGAGCAAAAGCGATCAGAGAACTTTGAAGGTATATATGAATTCAACAAGAAAGAAATTCAGCTCAACTCATTTCATCATATCGCTTCGCTCTAGTACTCATCAGATTCTAACTTCTATAACATAACAGAAATGGCTTTGCTTCGAAAATTAGCTCAATTTATGTCTTGTTACTCAGTATAGCATTCTTTATGAAAGGTAGAATCTGTCACCAGAAGAAAAATTCGACATTTGGAGAAATCTAAGTTCCATCAAAGCAAAGTAAAAGAAAGGTTTGCTTCATTTGGAATTGTAGTTAGTTAAGCTTTGTGCTATCTAAATTAGGCAAATGGATAGTACCTTGAAGATATTGTAAGAATCCCTCAAAATATATTGATCATCATGTATATATCAGCCCACTACTTTAATTTGGACACACGTCATTCTTCATAGGGATATAGGATGAACTTCAAGGAAAAGAAAGAAAATGAGTAGAAACAAAGATAATATTTAAATTATGTCAACAAAGTATCACAATTAAGCATCCTCAAAGAACAACCATAATTGTGCAAATAAAATGGGGTGTTTAGTGTTAAGTCGAGTGAATTAAGAGTATACTTCAAATTAAGCATCCTCAAAGAACAACCATAATTGTGGAAATAAAACGGGGTGTTAAAGTCAAGTGAATTAAGAGTATACTTGTGTGTTCTCAAGTAACTAGGAGCAACAAGCAGCTCTTACCTAAGATAATCGTTCATGAATTGCATACAAAAAGTCATCTACTTATATAAAAACATATGCACACAAAAATTATACGAGCATAATTGGAGGAACATTGTAACATTTTGAGTAATTGGTTTACATGACCCAAGCATGTGTGGAATATTAAAAGAATTAGGATATGGGCCAATAAATATCAATAACTAACTAAATTCACCAACTTTAAGCATGAAGCAAGTAATAACGGCCAAAAATAATTGAACAAAACCAGCAACATGATCCCAAAGGGGGTTACAATACCCATACTAATTCCTCGAACAATCATCTTCAGCTAAAAGGGGAAAGGGGGATAAATAAGGTTCAGCCTCGAACAATCAACTTCGGATAAAAGGGTTCTAATTTCTAAAACATAACTCGATAACAAGCAACAAAAAAAAGAGTGAGAATAAGACATACCTTATGCAATAATTCTCTACTCTTCTCTTCATATGCGTGGTCCCTCACTATCAATCTTCCAAAGATCGTCCTTTTTAAATTCTTCAAGGCAAGCCCATATCTCGAATCATTTTCCTCCACCCGTACCTTGCAATAATTTAACCAATATGTATTAACCTCAGCAACAAATTAACCAATAAATTCCTATTAGATTCCAAGATAAAGAACGGATCATAACTAATGATCCTTACTACATTTCCCTTTTTACTAATATAACTTTCTTCCATTAGAAAATAATCAACATCAACCTCATAAGCTATCTAATTAACCCCATTCCTCATAATAAGCTGATACAATTTGCAAGTTCAATTCTCCATTCCAAACTCTAGTTTGACATAAGGGTTTTCAAAAACGACGCAAATGGCTTTTTTCATATGTAAAAGGCCAAGCAAGCAAGCAACCAACACGATATCAAACCACCCTAGATGCCTAAGTTAGAGTGCAAAACTAGTCAGCTAGGTGCAATCAATTATACAACAGTTAGGGATATTGTCCATGGCTAACACCAAGCAAGAAATGAAAAAAAAAGTATATTTTATATCTGAATAATTATGCAAAATATTTATGAAAAAATACAGAAATATAGTAGTGGGCAATATCAAATAATTAAATCAAATTACCAAGTGAGCATACAATTTCTTTTGCCAAACTTGAAAAGTTTTGTTTTATGTTAGTCTGAAACTGCATCTTTGCGGAAATCAAACTCCACTGTGTATCATAGTGGTTAAATTATAAATGAAAAACCAATTACAAAACACCCAATTAAAAATAACCCCTCTGACATATTACGACCTTCAAATTCAAACTCTGCATTTCTACTATAACAAATTATGAAAATAGTAAGGGTTTGTAGGCACAAATTCCGCTGGATTGAATTAATAATTCAGACTTCATCCAACAAAAAGAGGGAAATAATAACAATACAGAGCAATTAAAAGTTTAACACTAACCTTGTACAAAAATCCCAATATGAAAACCAAAAAACGTAAACGTAATTACAGGTAAAAGATTGGACAAAAAATGGTAACTGGCCTTTGAAAATCGCCTAAAATGCAACCCTATATATCGGAATTCGCTCAATGTCTCCAAGTAATTGCATGTTTTAATAATTCCCAAATAATTTCTACAGCCTTTTAGTTGAGAATCAGATAAGGAGATGAAAAAATCCCTATCTACATCTCTCGAGAGCCGCCATTCAACGCATCTTTAAGATCTGGAAGTATGGAGAACAGATGAAAAGGAAAAGAGAAATTTGGGACTATGGACTGAAGGAAGTAAAATAAAGAGGGATAAGGAGGTTTTTACTTACAGGAAATCTCATAAATGACAAATCCAAATAAATGAAACCTTATCCCGCCGGAAATTTCGCAAGCGTCGCTGGAAGTTGAGGAGTTCGCAGGCTCGCAGGAGGTTGAGGAGTTTGTGGGTGTCGCAGGGGGTTTAGGAGTTCGTAGGCGTCGCCAGAGTTTGAGGTGAGAGTGAGCGTCGACGAGCGAGAAGTTAGAGAGAGAGAGAAGTGAGACTGTGAGAGACGCTTGAAAAATGTATATTAGTGGCTTAGGCTATGTTGAGTTCACTGAAATTTTCTGATCTGAACTTATCTGATCTGATCTGATCTGATCTGAACTTATTTTTTTCGATCGATCGATCCGATCCGATCCGATCCGAACTTATTTTTTCTCGATCCGATCCGAACCGATCCGATCCGATCCGACTGATTCGATCCGAACCGATCCGATCCGATATGATCTGATCTGATCTGAACTTATCTTTTAAAAAACATATTATTACTAATATTATTATTACTTTGTATTTCATTACTAGTATTACTATTACTATTATTTTATTACTATGTACAACTTTCAATAATAATAATAATAATAATAATAATAATAATAATAATAATAATTTTATAATAATAATAATATAAATAATATTATAATTGTTGTAGTCTAACATCTACAGCTCTTTTTGGTAACATCTACAGCTCTTTTTGGGACACTTGGGCTTATCAGAGCCGTACACGTGTCACCCGAGTTAAAGAGAAGAAATGCCTTGCATCTTTGGGCTACCCTCGGAGAGTTAAAAGGTCTAGATTCGCCCAACAAACGTGAGCCCAACAATGTAAGGTGGTGAAGGAGATTGGTTAATAGATATCCACTAGTCATGATCCGCCACGTGTCATGTTTTGATTTCTCACCCAATCGAAGCCACTATTCTAGGGCAGTGTATTAAGGATAGCCTCAACTCGCTATCACTATAAATACCCCTAAAATCAGAGACACACAATTCAATGCAAACAATGTAAAGTTACTCGAAAAACTATTCTCTCACTTTCTCTCTCTATCTCTATATTTCTCTTACCACTCCCGATACCCGACTTAAGCTTCCGGAGGGGGAACCACCACCCAAACCTCGGGGTGGGTCCCCTTTTGCGTGTTCGGGAGTAAAGCTCGGGCTTGACCGGATTGATTCGGGCATTGTTGCACAAGTCTCCAAAGAAGAACATCTAAGGGAAACTAGTTTACTTGCTCGACAAGAAAGCACCACCTACACTTACTTGTTGGACAAGAAGACGAAACATTTCGCGCCGTCTGGGAAGACGCAACGATGACTCGATTGTCAATCGTCCAACCTCGCGTAAAACCGAAGTCTTCGTGTTAATGTCGAAGACACAAGTAGAACACGAGAGACCACCTCGAGGAAGGGATAGACCCCCGTCCATCGTCCGAGTTATCGGACCAAGCCAAGAACCTCGTCATTCAAGAGAATCTTGAACGTCCAAGTGACTCGCGCCCATCTAGAGAACGCCTTGAATGATTTCCGTGCAAAGATGGCAAATAGTCGTCCAGAATGTATCAAGAGCAATATGTTGTTTTTCCAGCTTAACCCCCGAGCTACCGCTAACAATCCACCTCCCCCTAGGGGACGTTCCCAAGACGATCGTCCGTGTCCTAGTCGACTGCTCGTCGTCAGAACCCTCTAGGAGAACGGCAAGAGGGAAGCAACCAGAGGATAATGATCGGCCGAAGGAAGATGGACTGGAACCCGGTGGTAAGGACCCGGGACCATGTTCGTCCAAGCGGCACCGAATGGAAACAGATGCCGAGAATATCTAGAAGCAAAGAGAGCAAGCAATACAACGATCGCCGACGTGTTCTACATCATACCCGAGAGACCCTCCTTTGAGGTTGTCGTCCGTAGGGGAGGGACGAAGTTTAAGTCACTCTCTCATTCATCCACGACAGACAAGACAGGTGGCTCAACCCATGGCCTATAGGCGTCCATTGCCCGCAAACACGCCGTCCGACCCTGTTAAAGGAATATCGTAAGGAGTACATACCCATTGAGGGACGGATGGGAGCCCTCCAGATTAACCGGCCCACTCCATTCTCGGCCGAGATAATGGAGGCGCCCCCCTTCCCAAAGGTTAAACTCCCTACTATAGAACCTTTTGATGGAACAACAGATCCCGATGATCACTTATCTCGCTTACAAACATCGGATGTACGTCCAAGGAGTAGATGATGCTACTCGGGTGTAAGAACTTCCCAAAGAACTCGAAGGGAGTAGCTCGAAGTGGTTTAACAATCTTCCACCCAATTCATCAATAATTTCCACGTAACTCGCTTCTTATTCACTAGTCACTTTGTTGCCAACAAGCAAGAACAAAAAACAAGCATGCACCTAGCAAGGTCGTCCGTGGACCTAAGGAGGCTCTTAGAAGTTTCGTTAAGAGATTCAACCTCAAGCCCTTCGATCCAAGATCTTAATCTTTGGAGTGGCCTTTGACGCCTTCATTAGGGGTCTAAGGCCAGGAAGCTTTAAGTTTGATCTTGTTAAAAAGAAAATCTCCACTCTTGCCGAAGCCTTAAGGGAAGTCGAAGCGTTTATTCACGCTACCGAAGTGTGGCCGAGGCAAAGCATCCCGAGTCTAAGAAGCCCGAAGAGGTTGCTCACCCAAAGAAGGGCAACCCCAAGAAGGCCGAGACTGGGGCTATAACCTCCACCACCACTTCATCCGAAGGAGCAAGAGAAAAGAGGCCGAGCCATCCTCATCCAATCCTATTGAATTTAACAAGGACCAATACTCCATTCTCATGGAGATTAAGGATCAATACGAGTCAAGGCCCCAACCGAGATGAAAACCCCTTATAGAAATAGAGATAAGAGCAAGTATTGCCACTTCCATAAGGATTGCGGTCACGAAACTAATGAATGTAAGCACCTCAAGAAGGCTTTGGAGGAGCTAGCTCGAAAAGGAAAGATGAACCCCTATATGCCTCAAGGGGGAAGGAAGTTTCATAGGAAAGATGATTGGCATACTAAGAAGAAGGAAAGTGAGAGCACAGACGAGGATGTTGTACTCGTAATTTCTGGAGGGTTCGCTGCTGGAGGACCAACCAATAGAGGACACAAAAACTACCTTAGGGAGCTTGGCCAAGTTTTGTTAGCTGATCAAACAAAGGCTGAGCCCTTCCCAAAGGTGGTAGTTAGTGAGCAAGATCTGGGCGGGCCGAGGACTCCCCATGACGATCCTTTGGTTGTAGAGATGAAAATAGCAAACTTGAGAGTAAGAAGAATTCCGATCGACACCGGACGCTCGACGGACATCATCGATCTTGCCGACCGCTTGTCCGCATTAAAATTTGATGAAAAGAACTTGGTTCCCGTTCACCATCCCATCATAGGGTTTGGGGGAGGAGTCATCCACCCAATGGGAACTGTTACTTTGCCTGTTCGAGTGGGAGAAAAGGATGCCGCTAGAACTTTGTTTATCAAGTTCTTGGTAGTCCGAGATTTGACAGCCTACAATGTCATTCTCGGGCGACCAACTTTGAATCATGTCAAAGCCGTTATAGTTACCCACCCGATGTCGATGAAGTATGAGTGTGATGATGGCAAGATCGCTCATTATAATGGGACCAAGCAGTGGCTGGGGAGTGTTATCTCGACTACCCTCAAGCCGTCATCATGGAAGATGTGCAATGGAGATCGACGCAGTTCTTGGTGAAAGGAAAACGTCCGAAATAGAGAAGGATAAGACGAAGGTGGTTAGCGAGAGGAAAACGTCCGGATAGTCAAGGACCACTTGGCCTCATTAAAGACGGCCATTGAGAGCCTTCGTACGCCTCTCGCCCCCTCAAGGAAGGCGTCCGAGCATCTTCCCAAAGAAAAAGAGAAAATATGAAATCATCAAGGAAGAGCCTCCCTTGTCCGAAGAAGTGATGGCCATCATGGGACTAGCAATAGAGCGCCCGTAACCGCCTGAGGTCCCCGTAAGACGCCTGTCTGGGATGAGGCTCGTCCCGGAGCGAACCTTGAAAATTGGTTCTTCACTCTCTTTGGGCTTAAAAAGCCTCTTAATCGCCCTCGAAAGAATTTCGAGACGTGTTTGCCTATCAGGTGTTCAAGAAATGCCCGGAATTGATCCGAAGTAGCCGTCCATCGGTTAAATGTTGATCCAAAATCAAAATCGTTCGTCGAAGAAGAGGCATTTGGGACCGGCTAGAAATCAGCGGTTGACCAAGAAGTTCGAGGTTGTTGGAATCCAAGTTCATCAAAGAAACCTATTACCCGGACTGGATAGCAAATGTAGTCATGGTGCCAAAGCCCAATGGCACTTGGAGGATGTGTGTGGACTACACCGATCTCAACAAGGCTTGTCCTAAGGACAGTTTCCCTTGCCTAAGTTGGATCGTCCGGTGGACTCTACACGGGTCATGCTTTCACGAGCTTCATGGACGCTTATTCTCGGTTTTCATCAAATCCCAATGTGGCTCGAGGATCGAGACAAGACGTCCTTCATTACCGAAAAAGGACTGTATGGCCGGGTTGAGAATGCCATTCGGCCCGCGCAATGCCCCGGCCACTTTTCAAAGATTGATCAATACTGTTTTTCACCCACAATTGGGAAGAAATATGGAGGCATATATTGACGATATGATAGTCAAAAGCCGTCAAGAAGAAAATCATGTTGGTGATTTGAGAGAAACTTTTGAAACTCTCAGAAATATAAGTTAAAGCCGAACCCCAAAGAAATGTGTGTTTGGAGTTTTGTCTGGGAAGTTTTTAGGCTTTTTGGTGGATCAAAGGGGAATTGAAGCAAATCCCGAAAAGATACAAGCTATTTTAGACATGAAGTCTCCGTCAAAGGTGAAGGAAGTTCGTAGGCCGACGGGTTGCTTGGTCGCCCTTGGACGTTCTCGTCTAAGTCAGCGACAAGTGCCATCACTTCTTCGCCACAATTAAGAAGAAAGCAAAGTTTGAATGGACAAATGAGGCGGAGTGAAGCACTACAAAGAGTCAAGGACCACCTTCGGGCACCGCCTAGGGTGGTCGCCCGCCGAGGGGGAGAAGTCGTTTGTATATTGGGCGTGTCCGCTCAAGCCGTGAGTGCCGTTTTTGCTGGCCGAAAGAGAATCCGTCCAAGTCCCAATATACTTCGTGAGTCACGTACTCAAAGACGCGGAAAATAGGTACACTCCCGTTGAGAAGTTTGGATTGGCACTCGTCATGGCGGCAGAAGCTAAGGCCCTATTTCTTGGCGCACGTATAATCGTCTACACCGATCGGCCTTTGAAGCAAGTTCTACCGAAGATGGAAGTCGCTGGACGAATGTTAAAATGGGCGGTGGAGCTTAACATGTTTGATATATCCTTTGAACCAAGGACAGACCATTAAAGGGCAAGCCTTGCGCATTTTATAGTCGAACTTACTCGGCCACCCATAGAGCCGATATCCGATCCAAAGAAGAGGAAGAAGGCATTGGACGCTCATGGTTGATGGCTCGTCCACAATCAATGGATGTGGAGCAGAATCATTTGCCAATCTCCCGAAGGGGACAAGTTTGAATATGCATTAAGATTCCAGTTCGAGCATCCAATAACGAAGCCGAATATGAGGCACTCTTGGCGGGAATCAAAATGTGCAAAGCGGCCTGAGCTGTTGAGATCGAGGCTAAATCGGACTCCCTCTTAGTGGTCGCCCGAGTTAATGGAGATTTTGAATGCAAAGAAGCATCAATGAGCAAATACATGCAACTCATCAAAGATGAGATAGAGCCATTAAAACGATTTGTCCTCGACCAAGTACCAAGGTCGAAAATCATCAAGCGATGCACTTTCGAAGTTCGGCGCGCCTAAGGTGATGTGCTAAGAACAATATTTTGGGAAGTCAAACCCAAAAAGAGCATAGATCAAGAGCAGATTATGTTTCTCACCGCGGATCGTATGGATGGAGCCGATCGTAGAATACAAGAAAACGGGACGATCGCCTTCGCATCCCGTAGAGGCCAAGTATGTGAAGGCTGGGGACAAGTGGTTTCGAGCTATGGGACGAGACACTTTACAAGAAATCATTCAACCGGCCTCTACTCAAGTGCGTCACCGAGAGAAGATGGTCCTGGAGGTCCCGAAAGAACTCCATGAAGGAGCTTGGGCTTCTCATATTGGGGAAGAGCTTTAGGGGAGAAGGCTCTAAGGACGGGGTACTACCGGCCAACCTTAAAGGAAGACGCTCTTGTCTATGCAAAGAAGTGTGACGGTTGCCGGAAGCATGGAAATGTGCATCGAAGCCGTCCAACTACTTAACCCCCATCTTGTTCCCTTTACCCTTTGCCAAATGGGGCATGGATATCCTAGGACCTTTCCCAAAGGGCCGCGGACAAAAGAAGTTTGTGATAGTGGCCGTTGATTACTTCACTAAATGGATAGAGGCAGAGGCCATGCGAGGAATAACAACGAACGACGTCAGGGGCTTCATCTGGAAAAGCATTATAACCCGTTTTGGCATACCACAGTCCATCGTCATTGATAATGGCCCACAATTTGAAACACCTAAACTGAAGGAGTGGTTGGCAGAAAGAGAAATAAAAGCACACTTCGCCGCCGTTGCCCACCCACAAGCAAATGGGCAGGTAGAGTCTTTCAACAAGATTCTATCAAATGGAATCAAAAAGAAGCTAGAAAACGCCAAGGGACAATGGGTCAAGAGCCGCAATTGGTGTTATGGTCCATCGTAACAACCGCCAAGAACTCTACTCGGGGAGACGCCCTTTATGTTAGTCTACGCACGTAAGCCGTCTTGCCCATAGAGATTGAAGAACCCACCCCGCGAGTTATGCCGTACTCGAAGATGCCAACCGGGCCGCATTGCGCACGGCTTTGGACCAAGTGCCGAAGTCGGGGGCAATGCCTTGCTAAGAATGCAATTGTACAAACTGCGTATGGCTCGGGAGTTCAACAAAAGAGTTGTTAGACGACCGCTCAAAGTAGGGGATCTTGTCCTTAGAAAGATGGAAGCGGTTGGACGAGCAAAAGAGTTAGGGAAGCTAACACCTAATTGGGAAGGACCTTACATGATTATCCAAGAGCCGCGCAAAGGGTACTTTTCGTCTTCGGGATATGGATGGACGACCGCACGCCGTACTTGGAATTCTGATAATTTGAAAAAGTATCACGTCTAATTCAATCCACCGTCGAATGTCTATGAAGTAGTTTATAGTTAATCCAAAGTGCCGCGGCACATGTTAGAAAAAAAAAGAATTGTATACATGCATCTTGGCATTCCGTCAAGCAAAATCCATATAATACAATTCCTACTTTCTTATTTACTTGTTTATTTTCACCAAGTTAATTCACTTTGGGGCATTAAATCAGTTACTCGTCTAAAAGTGACAGTAACTTGGATAAAAAAGAAAAGCGTCACAATTACTCATTTTTATGCCGAACATCACTCCATCGAAGAGACCGGCCAAAGTATTGCACATACAAGGCCGTCAAACTGACAAAACCTCTAGTAAGAGTAACGTCAAAGTCTCTGAGAGAAAGCTGGCCTGAAATAAGTCCTTAGTAAAGGATACTTATCTTCACAAGCACGGCCAGCTAAGTAGTCTAGACCCTAGTAAGGGATCGCTACTTAATGACGAGTGTTGCTCCCTCAAGGAAGCCGGCTAAAACATGCGTTCAAAGATATATAACAAGCTCGTCCAATAGTTTCAAAGCAGCTCGGCCAATGTTTACCGCTTTCCTTCTTGGCCTTTGGCTCGCCCACCATGTACGGTTGAACTAAGCCCAAGAAGGGGGGGAATGATAGAAGCCTATAAGACGAGCTCAAGAGAAGAAGGTCGTCCAAAACAAGTGTTTCAATCATATTATGCAGATCGTCTACGATGTTCAAGACGAGTCAACTTTTGTACTTTAAAAACAATTCAAAGTTAATGTGATAGTCAAATGGGAATTGATGAAAATAAGAGGCAAGCAAATGGCAAAAGTCTTTCATATATATCATGAGTAAAATTTACAAAATAAGATTACCGAAGGACTAAGGCTACAACGGCGAGATAACCAAAGAAACTAGAAAAATAAACCTAAAACTAGGCTTCGTCTTCAACATGAGTTTCTTGGTTATCCTCAGGGCTCCTCATCTTCGGCCGAAGCCTCGTCGCGCACTCTATAAACTCCGGAGGATCCTCAAGATGCACCATGGCCCTATGGGCACTGTTGGTATTCCAGCGACGAACAAAGCTCGGGACCTCCTCGGCTTCGGCCCAAGATTTCGAAGGCCTTGACGGCCCAACCCTTGGACGTTTCTATAACATGTTCAAGGCCCTTTTTGGCATCGTCAAAGGTTTGAGACACCGTCTTTTCCGGACGAGTTCTCGCCCTTAGGAGAATATTCTCCCTTCTCACCGAGCAATGACAAGAAGGGCGGCGTCCCTCTCACCCTTAAGATCGCGAGAGAGAGTGTTGATGATCATCTTCGATGGTCTCTCTCCTTATACCGATCATTGATGGTAACAAGATATTTCTTGTTCTTGGATTCAAGTTCTCGCCGATCTTTTCTCCAATGCTTCGAGTGATCGACGATGGAGAGTATTCGCCATCTCAATGTCATGAATGGCCTTGTCGCCGCCGTTGTAGCAAGATGGACGAGGTTCTTGTTCTCTTTTCGAGCTCCTCGCCCATTCTTCGGTTAGCATCTTCCGCGAGCCGAAAGCTGGAACAATGAAAACAAATCAAGTTATTAGACGAGTAAAAGAATCAAAATTTGTATCAAGTATAAAATAAAGCAGGCTAAAAGCAATACCTCCGAAAGAAGTCGAGACATGTAGCCCACATGCCCGACGAGACGCCCCCCTTAATCCCTTTATGTAGGATTCAGGGGTAGCACTTGAAGAGCTCCCGCTTGTCGCTCCTTCTCCGGCTTCGACATTTTGGCGAAAGCAGAGAAGACTCCTCGTCCGAATCGCCGAGGAGGAGCCGGGGAATAGCAGGCCTTGCCCTTATCCGAAAGAGGGGGAGAGTCGTTATCTTGATAGGAATGACGATGGATTGTCCATCGGACGGACTCATGGACCGTCCACCGACCCGCACCGTCCGAACTATATTGGGGTAATACGACTCACCTGGACAAAATAGATGCCGTCCTAACAGCTAAGGGCATTTGTGGCACCCGGCTTAGCTACCGAGCCGCCGAACCCCGGATAGTTCTCACCGCACTCCGCATTCTCGGTGCAACTATAGCCAAGGCAGACTCCAGTTTGACCTCGGTAGAGTCGGCCAAGAACACGTTGAGCGGAATGCCCGCATGAGCACCCTCTCCCTCCTCGCCGGGCAAGCACTCGAAGGCCCCTTTTAGGAACCTTGGGCGATGGGGGAGGCATACTTCTCTCCCCAACCTCGCCGAGAGGAGTCGTCTTATCCGCGCTTCTTCCTTGTGAAGCTCTTAGGCTTCTTCGCTGAAGGCTGGTCAGCGGCTGTAGTTGGCCTCTTTTTGGACGAGGACGACTTCCCAGGTGGAAGTTTGTTTGTAGGAGCATTTTTCTGAAAAAAGTAAACAAGTCATCAAATTGATCGTCCTACGAACAAAAGTTATAATCTGTTATTACAAAGACTTCGTACGAAAGACGAAATGAAAGATGATTTGCAAATATGCGCACGAGTGTGGCCCAAGACTTTCGTCCAAAAAATTGTGCAACCTGCACGGAGAAGGGCGCCAATAAGGTGCCCGGCCCAAGTCCGGACGTTCACATACTTTTGGAGGCCCTCGTCCAAAAAATTGTGCAACTCCAGACGAGTAGGGCACCAAGAAGGTGCCCGTCCGAGTCTGGATGTTCTCATACTTTTGGTGGTCCTCATCCAAAAATTCGATACCAATTTCGGACGAGTAGGGCGCCAAGAAGGTGACTGTCCAAGTCTGGACGCTCTCCTTCTTTGGGCGACCCTCGTCCGAAAAATTGGATGCCAACTTCGGACGAGGATGGTGCCAAGAAGGTGACCGTCCAATTCTAGACGCTCTCCTTTTCTGGGCGACCCTCGTCCGAAATTTGGATGCCAATTTTCGGACGAGTATGGCGCCAAGAAGGTGACCGGGCCCAAGTCCGGACGCTCTCCTTCTTTGGGGCGACCCTCGTCCGAAAATTGGATGCCAATTTCGGACGAGTATGGCGCCAAGAAGGTGACCGCCCAAGTCCGGACGCTCTCCTTCTTTGGGTGACCCTCGTCCGAGAATTGGATGCCAATTTCGGACGAGTATGGCGCCTGGGAAGGTGACCGTCCAAGTCCGGACGCTCTCCTTCTTTGGGTGACCCTCGTCCGAGAATTGGATGCCAATTTCGGACGAGTATGGCGCCCAGAAGGTGACCGTCCAAGTCTAGACGCTCTCCTTCTTTGGGTAACCCTCGTCCAAAAATTGGATGCCAATTTCGGATGATCTCATATGATCCTCCGAAAAAAAAAAAAAAAAAAAATAATAATTATTACCAATGTTTCGCCTCTTCTCAAGATCGCTCTTTGCAAACTCCTTCCAAAGGTTGGCGGTAAATTGGGACATGCTAATCTCCCCCGTCCAAGATGCTTCGAGGCGTTGTCTGGCCGAGTCTGCAAAAAACAAAAATGTGTTCGTCAAATGGACTATAGACGAAGAGTTTTAGTTGGATGATTTTAAATGTACCTTTATCATCGGCCAACCTCGTGCGCAAAGAACCAAGAAGTCGTCTTGGTAAAACATTTCCTTAAAAGGTATCCGGTTGGATGGCCCTTTAATAGAACGTCTTACGGCCCGGAGTACTCTTTTGCCCCGAAGTACTCCACAACTTCTTCATCGAAATTGTCCTCCAATTCCAGCCAGGACTGCTTCCGTCCCGTATTCGTGACGGACCGGTTATGGAATCTATAGCTCTCAGTAGCCGAATCATTGGCCGCTTTTAAAAAGATGAAGTCGGCTTTCCATTCATGCATTTTCGAAGGCTTCCCCCAAGCCGTCAGGAAGCCAGGGCGGTTGCAGATACTGAGCCATGTTCCGTCCACGGCCCCGGGTACCTTGACCGCATAGTGGATGTGGGTAAAGGCCTCGAAGAGAAAGGGCTAGGCCGCGTAGCTCGCAGACGGCGATAAACGTCGGACGTTGTGCCAAGCGTTGGGAGCCAGCTGATTATGGCCGATGTGGTAGTGCTGTAGCACTTGTTCTATGAAGTCATGAAGGGGAAACCTCAGTCCAGCGTCTAAGGCTAGTTTATAGACAGCGAAATGGTTCTTAGGAGCGCTCAAGATCGTCGCGTCCTTGTTAGGAATGACAAAGGAAAAGCCCGGCATGGGCATGAAAGACAATAAGTAATTAGGGTCTGGTCCTAGTTTCTCTAACCACTTGCGGTTGACCAAAATGAAACCTGGATCAGAAAGGGGACCTAAACGTCTTCTAATCTCCGACGAAGTAGTAGAGACCTCGTCTGATTCTTCGGCAGCCTTCGAATTGCTACCGTTATTGCCTTCGCCGATCTCTACCATTTCGGCGCCCCTACCGAAGTACCGGTTTCGTGGATTTATTTCGGAGTCTTCGCCTCATGGTCAAAGGGTGCCTCGTCCAAAGACCGAGCACTTTGGACCTCTCTCGCCTCCTCGGGCACCCGTCCGGTGGATTCCTCCATGTCCGAGCTATTTGACGGGATTATTGCTTTTCGTCTTAGACGGACCCGTTTGCTTGACGCGCGCCGATTACCCCCGCAGGTAAAGACCGGGTCGTCGACTTTCTCGGCCAAAACTATGAAAATATAAATACTCGGCCGTAAGAGGCCCAACTCTAGAATGTGCCGAAGAAGAAGTATCTGGTTCTAGGGTCAAGACAAGCTCTTGGTTGGCTGAGATTATTTGACGAAGATGATTCCATTTATTGATTTTCTAAGAAAAAATAAAGAATAAAGAGTGAAGAGTTCAAAGAAACGATACCGCTAAGAACGCCCGAGCGATTCTAGGTGAAAGATGCTTTGAAGCCGGACGATCTATCTCTCTCTCTCTAGAAAATTCTCGAGTTTCTCTCTAGACAAATTTGTTCGAAGTGCTAAATGATTCAATGTCTTCGCTCCAAGGGTATTTATAGAGGAATAAGAAACTTGTGGAACCGGTCACGAATGACCAGAAAAAATCATACAACGGCCGAATATGACCAGGTAGAACCCGTAAGAAGGCGCACCACTTTACCCGGATTTGAACTACCTTGAGGGTAAAAGGGCCTTAACCGTCGATGGGCCTACAGTAAAGCCCTTTTAGGGGCAAATGTTGTAGTCTAACATCTACAGCTCTTTTTGGGACACTTGGGCTTATCAGAGCCGTACACGTGTCACCTGAGTTAAAGAGAAGAAATGCCTTGCATCTTTGGGCTACCCTCAGGAGAGTTAAAAGGTCTAGATTCTGGCCCAACAATGAGCCCAACAATGTAAGGTGCCGAAGGAGATTGGTTAATAGATATCCACTAGTCAGTGATCCGCCACGTGTCATGTTTTGATTTCTCACCCAATCGAAGCCACTATTCTAGGGCAGTATTAAGGATAGTCGTCAACTTGCTATCACTATAAATACCCCTAAAATCGGGAGACACACAATTCAATGCAAACAATGCAAAGTTACTCGAAAAACTATTCTCTCACTTTCTCTCTCTATCTCTATATTTCTCTTACCACTCCCGATACCCGACTTAAGCTTCGGAGGGGGGAACCACCACCCAAACCTCCGGGGTGGGTCCCTTTTTGCAGGTTCGGGAGTAAAGCTCGGGCTTGGACTGGATTGATTCGGGCATTGTTGCACAAGTCTCCAAAGAAGAACATCTAAGGGAAACTAGTTTACTTGCTCGACAAGAAAGCACCACCTACAGCTTACTTGTTGGACAAGAAGACGAAACAATAATAATAATAATAACAATAATAACAACAACAACAATAATAATAATAATAATAATAATAATAATAATAATTATTATTATTATTATTATTATTATTATTATTATTATTATTATTATTATTATAATAGCATAATTAGTTTTTTTTTTTTTTTTGAAAAAGAGCACATTAGTATATGAACATACAATAAAAGACTAAGGACTCTTGGGTCCAATGGTATGGCTTCTTACCTCCCAAATGGGAGACCAAGGTTCAAATCTTGGTGGAAGCATATATTTCAATATTGTTGTGGGTGGGGGAGGGGGTTGGGGCTTGTTGGGTCTTTAGGTGAGTGACCTTGTGCGAGGGCACCCCAGAGAAAATTCATCTTACCACGGGATTCCCGAAAGGGGCCCAAAAAAAAATAAAAATAAAAGAACACTCATGTTCAAGGTCCGTTAATAATAAGAATTTGGGTAGTAATGAAAAGAACATATAATGATATTAAAAAAAACATATACTGAAAGAGCATACAAGATCTATTTAAAGAGCACATTTTAAAAATAAAAGATAGATGTTATTTTTATATTGATGACATATTTGGATTTAACTAACAACATGTTTTTTGTTATATCAATAAATTGTTCTTTTTTATTATAAATAAACCTATAAATATATATAATCATATGATCTTGAACAAAATGGTTAAATATTCTTCTTATATCGTTGTCTTGTTCTATTATAAACTTTGTTTTTAAAGATAAGTTGAAATCCTTTGTAGGAAAATTTTTGAACGTGATGACAACACCATTAGGTTATCCCATGCTACTCATGTTTTATATAAACTAGTAATATATAATTTATATTATTCTACCAAAATTATTTTAAAAAATAAACATCATATACTATTGTCATGTTCGTTACATGTACAACATCAAAAAGAACATCACATATCAAAATTATTAATTAGAATAAATATAAAAAAGAACACTTAAAAATGCCAAAAGAACATTCTTTTTCTTGAACACAAATAGCTTCAAATAGTGATATCAATGACATTTATAATAATAGCTACGACATTAATAATAATTACCAATATTAATAATTAATAAGTACAACAACGACAATAATAATAATCTTTTTGAACAAATGTACTAGTAAATAGTAATATTAATAGTAATAGTAATTGTATAAAGTAATAATAATAATAATAATAATAATAATAATAATAATAATAATAATAATAATAATAATAATAATAATAATAATAACAACAACAACAACAATAATAATTATTACAATAACAATAATAGCATTAGTAATACTAATAATCATAATAATCATGATGATAATAATAATAATAATAATAAGTTTTTAAATATAAGCATAATCTGAACTTATCTGATCTGATCTGAACTTATCTGATCTGATCTGATCTGATCTGATCTGATCTGAACTTATCTGATCTGATCTGATCTGAACTTATTTTTTCTGATCTGATCTGATCTGGTCTGATCTGATCTGATCTGATCTGATCTGAAATAAGCAAAAATAAGGTGAACTGAACATAGCCATAGTGCGTGTGGATAGATTGAAGGTAGAGTGTTTATTTCATATTTAGGCTGCTCAAGGGCTGCGGTTAGCCCAAAAACAACAGCTTTTTATCCTAAAAGGCTGCGGTTTTTGGCTAACCTCAACCCTTAATTTAAGGCCTGCAGTTTTTGCATTAATTGTAGCCCTTTTTAAGCAGCAATTGAGTTTTTTTCCTCTAGTGTACACGGTGCTTCCGTGTTTGCACCACGTGGACCGTGCATCATGAGCTCAGTGACGGCTTGACATAGTTTTGGATCTTCACATTGATCAGGCAACTCAGTACAAATAATTTTATATCTGAAGCTACGGGATATCTGTCTTCTTGATGTAGGAACAACAGTACATGAGCATGCGACAGACCACGCTTTTGGAATTCTACTGTATATACCACTGAAAATGTAAATACCAACAAAATAGGTTTGATAATCAAATTATAGATAATAAATACGATTTTTTCACCAGGTACCCCCTGAGGTTTTTCCAATATTCACCTGATACCCTCGCGTTTTCAACAATTCACCTGGTGCCCCTGAGGTTTTGAAAAATACATGGCTTGCCTCTGCCGTTAAGTTTCCGTTACAAACTTTATTCACCATTTACCCCTCTGGTTTTTGGGAATTTAGGATTCGACGATTGCCAACATTTCCACTCGTATTTCATTTCTATCTCCACCACAACAGCACGAACACCACCACCCCTACCTCCCACTGCTGCATCACCACTAAAACTACCACCCTCCACTCTTTGCTTCGCCGGCGCCTACGCCTCCAACCGGATTTCCTTCTCTCACTTTCGCCTTGATTTCTCTCTCTTTAATTTTTTCATTCGTTGATCCCAACCCCATTGAAGTGTTTGAATCCTAACCCACCCCCTCCCCTTCCACTCCACCACCCCCCACCCCTCCCCTCCCCCTCCCTCTCCCCCTCCATCGCCGTAGCCCCCCTCCCCACCGCGCCCAACCCCCCTCCCCCCCCTCTCCCCGCGCCCTCGCCCTCACCCCTCCCCTCCCTCGCCGCACCCCAGCCCCCCACCCCCCCTCCCCTTCGATTTCTCTCCCCGACGCACTCACACCGTGCACCACCAAAACGCTACCAGACCCCCCAGCCCTCTCCCCTTCGATTTCTCCCCGACGCACCACCAAAACAAAACAACAACATCAACAACACCAAAACAACAACAACAAAGAATGACGGAGAGAGAGAGAAACGCCTAGTGTGAGAGAAAGAAACGTCGGTGTGAGCTCTCTCAAATGCACCTGCCGGGTTGACGGTGAGGTGGGCCTGGGCCGGGATGGCGGTCCGGGTTGGCCGGCCGCCGGGGCCTGGGCCGGGCCTGATTGGCGGTGGCCGCCGCCGGCTGCGGGGGCCGGGGGGGCGGGAAGTAGGGAGGTGGTGGGGTTTCGATGGTTAGGACATTAGGGTGGGGTGGGGTGGGGTGGTGGGGTTAGGGGAGAGAGATAGGTTAATTAGGGTTTAAAGTTATTAATTAGGTTTAATTAGAGTTAATTAGGATTAATTTGTATTAGTTAGATTAGTTAGGGGTTAATTTGGCCTTAATGACTAACGGATTTGACGGCTGATGGGTTTTAAAATAGTACCACAAGTGCACGGTATCTGTTGTTAGCAGATACTTTGCAAATACGGGTCGATCCACAGGAGAAGAATTCTACGTATTAATGTTCAATTACTTAACTATTCGTACGTAAAAGTTGTTGATTGACTAATAACTAAGGTGAAATAAACTAAATCACAAGAGAAGGAAATCTATCAAATAATTAAAAATCTAGGGCATTCGATCGGTCCACCATGCTTATACCAATCAGGAAGGTTCAGAAAACTAAAAATACTTAGGTATAGGGTCGAGCAATTAGAGTAGGCGTTAATCCAATGGTCGGGTCTTAACACTCTCAAGGCAACATATGCAATACGGTCACATCACATAATCAGACTCACTAGTGTGTTCTAGGCCTCTAAAAGTAGGATCTTGATCAATACAAACAATTATTAGCCAAAAACGATTCAAGAAATTGTACACTAACATAAATTGCAGATAAAAAAATGAATTACACTAGAATTGCTCTAACCACAACCTAATTATCAAAGAAATCAAGAACAATAAATCATGGTATAAACGTGGCTTCCCTCACTAAGCCCTAGAGATGAATCTACTCACTTATGGCAAAGAAAACACAAACAATAACCATTGAAATACTCATACTTGAAGCAATTAAAAATAATAAGAGACAAATACTTGAAAGTAAATAAAAACTATGAAAGAGACAAATACCAATTGAAAGGAAAATTGATGAACTTGAATTGAACTTGAATAAATCTCCAATGTGCAATATTAGGGCTAGAGAGAAACTAGAGTTTTAGAGTACTAAGGAACATAAAATCAAAATCAGAAAAAAGGTGCTTCTAAAATCTTTTACAAAGCTATTTATACTAACTCCTAAAATAGGAAATAAAAAAAGTCCGGATTTTCAGTTTCCGGGTCACCGCCCGATCGGGCGGCCTTCCAGCGTGTGGTTCTTCAGTAGGCGTGGGCGAGCAGGGCGCCCGATCAAACCGGGCGGATACGCCCGATCGGGCGCTAACAGCGAATTACGAGCGGGCAACATACGCCCGATCGTGCCCGAGAGAAATGAAATTTGGGGAAAAGTTACCGCCCGACCGGGCGGTAGTCACCCGACCGGGCGGTAGTCGCCCGACCAGATCGGGCGGCCCTTCAAAAGGAGCTTTCTTGGCCTTTCGACGCCAAGTCTTCGGGATCTCTTCACACCCGAAGGCCTGGGAAGCCTTCGTGCCCGGAACTCATACACGTGCCTCCTAACTCTCTCCAATCCATCAGGCATCAAGAATAGCAGAAAATAAGGAAGTAATTCCGTAAAACCTGAAAACTATCATGAAACACAAAACCACAACTAGATGGAAGATGTTAGTATAAAATAGCTCCTAAGAGCACTATTTGCACGTATTTCAACAAAGAAGCGGGGAGAAAAGAAGATATAAAACTATAACATCAAATTCCCCCAAGCTAAACTTTTGCTTGTCTTCAAGCAAAACTACACAAATGAGTTACAAGGTATAATTGTTTCACCCCATAGAAAATGCAGTTCGAAAGTATTAGTAGACTCAAAATCAATCAAGAAGGCATGCATCATCGTCAATTCAATTATATCAAGTCAACGACCAATCATCGAGAAAGACAATCAAGCAAGGTCACTGTGCATATCATGCAGATGCTAAGATCGTTCTTTCAAGGAAGGGACACTCTTCTCTCATTTTTGTGGCATGTGCAAAAAGATGTACCCGATCACTCTCCATTCCCACCATATATCCCTTCCCAACTCACTACTCTCGTGTGTTTAGAAGGTAACATAATGACACTCAACCTAGTTCAC